>VMBQ01005204.1:4587-32757 GCA_007657795.1 Dreissena rostriformis
AAGACCACTATCAGAATAGCAAACAGTTTGGATCCTGATGAGACGCCACGTTCTGTGGCGTCTCATCTGGATCCAAACTGTTTGCAAAGGCCTTCAAAATCCGGTTCCAGCGCTCAAAGGGTTAAGTATCATGCCAGATTAGCCTGTTTGCAGGCTCATGAGGCACAACACTTTCAGTGTACAACTGAATTTTCGTTAAGATAAGACTTCTTGTAAACGAAAACAGCCATAAAAGCCAAAATTGTTGTCCCTGATAAGCCTGTGCGGACGACACAGCCCAATCTGGGATGATGCTTTACAACATGCATTAAGCCTGGTTTTCCCAGAGCAAGGCTGATTTAAATGCAAGGGACTATGAAATAATACAGCTTTTCTGTTTCTGGATCATGTCCACATATGTCTCTTCATTCTTATATATGCTGCTTTTTTATGGTTACTTGTTGGGAAAGGTAGCTGCCAATTTCTTCTGGTAAAGAATTAAAAAAATTTATTATACCATAAAGTTTTTGTTTAGCCATTCACATTCCAAATCATTTGTAGGTTTAGTTTAACATTTCAGGCATTCACATTTAAAAAATATCACTTTTTATGAATTTGAATAAATAAATACAATTCAATTTTGTTTCAAGTTGAAATTATGAGATATTACGTTAGATGAGTTGTGAGTAAAACCCATTACACTTTGATGCGACACAAACATTGTACGTATTTACAACTAACGCATTTGGTTTCAAAAATATCATGAATGATGAAATACTAGGTGAATAACAAAGCAATTAAGGTCAAGGTATTTTCCTTCTTTGTTTAATTTTGTTAATTTCTGCTTGAGATCACTTCCTCATGTGCAACATTAAACAGATAAACACCAGTTTGTACCATGATCTGAAGAAGGGCGGCTGATGAAGGATATTTTTGCAGTTGTCAGTTGTCTATTTTGAAGTTAGAGTTAACACAAGTAGAAGCATATGCCATTATGTGTGTGTTGGCGGATGACTTTTATAAATGGGATTGATTTTTGTTTGAAAAAACCTTTGAAGTAGAGATCATATGGTTCTTGTGATGCCCCAAGTAGGGTGTCATAAAGCAGTTGCACTGTCCTTCTGTCCGTCTGTCTGTCAATCGGTCCAGCATTCCTTTTCCTGAGTTTTTTCCTAAACGCTTTCAGATATTTACCTGATGTTTTAAGTCTGCGTGCATGACTTACAGATCAAGTTTGAGTTTTGTTGTGGTCCCTTATTTTGAGTTTTGGTGAGGTTACCTCCAGAATAACAGTTGTCCGGGCTTTTTCCTTAACGCTTGTAGAAATTCATCTAATTTTTGGTGTGTACACGTTGTCTACTTACATGTACATGACTTACAGATCCAGTTTGAGTTTGGTTCCGGTCCATTGATTTTGACCAAGTTACGGTCCTTGGACTTCACAATTTTCTTTAAAATAACACTTTTCCCGTTTTTTTTTCCGAAAAGCTTTCAGATACTTACCTGATTTTTGGTGTGTGGGTATACCTGTAGGGGCATTGTGTTTCACAAACACAGATCTTGTTTGTTATATATAATTGGCCTTCAGAAAGTGCCATCTTTTAAGAAAAAATATTTCAGATCACACAGTTTTCTTCTGCCCACATGATCTTACAGAGAGATTTTATTCCCTGCTTAAGATATTTTTATCCAAACTGCAAAAAAAATGTTACTTCCAAGTTAAATGATAGCAAAGGGCCATAACTCGAAAGGTGAAATAAGCACTGAAGATTGCGGGATGTTTTTTTTTATGGTTACTATTGAATCAATCCTAGGATGATAAATATTGTTTGCACAAATTCTTATATTCATTCTTGTGTAAGGTGAAAACATCTGAAATGTGAACTGTTTAAACTAATTAAAAACATGAGTGTGTGTATCTGTGTAATGTGTCGTCGCCTGAGCTTCGGGTCTGAGTATGGCTCAGACAATAAACTCAAAGCACAATACAATAGTATATAATTTTCCTTAAGCTACCTTGCTTTATGATTGGCTTTTAATAAAATGATTGGTTTGAAACAGTAAATTAAGTATAATCAAATGCTCTGATCCTATGACCTCGAGCACTCACTATGTACGGAAGCCTATGACATCGGGTCTATGTATGGAGACCTATGACATCGGGTCTATGTATGGAGAACTATAACCTCGGGTCTATGTATGAAGACCTATGACATCGGGTCTATGTATGGAGACCTATGACATCGGGTCTATGTATGGAGACCTATGACCTCGGGTCTATGTATGGAGAACTATGACCTCGGGTCTATGTATGGAGAACTATGACCTCGGGTCTATGTATGGAGACCTATGACATCGGGTCTATGTATGGAGACCTATGATCTCGGGTCTATGTATGGGAACTATGACCTCCGGTCTATGTATGGAGACCTATGACCTCGGGTCTGTGTATGCAAACCTATGACCTCGGGACTATGTATGGAGACCTATGACCTCGGGTCTATGTATGGAGAGCTATGAGCTCGGGTCTGTGTATGAAGACCAATGACATCGGGTCTAAGTATGGAAACCTATGACCTCGGGTCTATGTATGGAGACCTATGACATCAGGCCTTAAGTATGGAGACCTATGACCTCGGGTCTATGTATGGAGACCTTTGACATTTTGTATGGAGACCTTTGACCTCGGGTCTGTGTATGGAAACCTATGACCTTGGGACTATGTATGGAGACCTATGACCTCGGGTATAGGTATGGAGACCTATGACCTCAGGTCTAGGTATGGAGACCTATGACCTCAGGTCTAGGTATGGAGACCTATGACCTCAGGTCTATGTATGGAACCCTTTGACCTCGGGTCTGTGTATGGAGACCAATTACCTTGGGTCTATGTTGGAAGACCTATGGCCCCGGGACTATGTATGGAGACCTATGACCTCGGGGCCGTGTATGGAGACCTTATAGTATATATATCCTGGTTACAATTGTGTAGTATAAAAAACATAATGAACAGTTAGAAACACAATTTCATTTTAAATAACATACATGTATATTATCAATTTTATTTGACATTGAAATAAATACCCATAATAAATAGGAAAGTGCAGTCAGTCTTCACACGATTAAAAGTTATTGTCGGAATCTGGTTTCACTTTCTTTCACTCAATTTAGAAGAACATAGTCATTTATGTGTACCCTATTATCAAAATATTATGTAACTGAAAACGTGGTTTCATTTCTTAGCTCGCGTGCATGACAAAGGAATGTGCATGCATTATAACACATTTATAAAAACTGTAATATTGAATGTTGCGTATATACGGTACTTGTCACTTGTCATTTGCTGTGAACGTGGTGTATACACTTACACTATAACATGAACAGGGTATATATACGTGTAATATAATATGAACATGGTTTATAATATGCCTGTAATGCAATATTGTGCATGTTTTCTCCTTCTTCAGTCTTAAAGGAGTATGAAGATCTTACAGCAGAATGCGAAACTTTGAAGACCGAGGTAAGTTTCTTATGCTGAATCTTCACATAATTCCAGATCCTAGACCTCTTTAAGCTTTAAAGGTGTAACAATTTATAAGATAAAGTAGTTTGGTGCTTAACCAAGAAATTAAAATGCGTAATGCATTAAAAGTCCTCATATCAAATATGTATGTATAATCAGTGTTCATGTTTCCCAAAAAATTCACGGATCTCTGGGACTCTGTGGCTACAGAATTGATGCACCCAAAAAGATGTGGTTGAATCTAGGGCCCTTCTTTATACCGTTTTAGCGCTCATGGACCGTGATGCTTGTCTGAGTTTGACATACCCAGGGCGTTTAAAAAATATCATTGCACTAAGCCGTGATCAGTTACCCTGTAGCACCATCCCGCAGGCTGGGTTTTGTTGCAAACTAAAATCAATGTAAGCCAACTGAAATGCACAGTTAACATAAGCAATGTAGTGATGATATGAATTACCAGTAGGTATAATTTGCATGCTTCCATTCACAAATAACATCGCATTACACACGCTTCAATTGTATTAACGACCATAAAAACAAAGTTTACCTATTCATCCCTTGAGTAAAAATTGAGGATATCTAAACTAATTTCTTTGATCAATTTTAGATATAAATTTATTGACAATTAATTTCACGCAGCTTTGCATAAGAATGCAATTTACTTTTACAGCAAAGTTTAGGGGAAAAAAACTTGAAACTTAAATATGATATTTTGGCATGGAATATATAGTTGTGACTGCTTGTCAAATGTTGTGGTTTCTTAAGACAAATTCTCCACATAGTTTGGTAAAACCTTATTGCAGACCTTGGCTGTTAATAAATAAGGTAGCTTTCCTCAAATACACAAATTATGTAATATTAGGTAAATAACATTGCGAGCTCATGGTTTATTATGCACCTTATAGATTATGCCCGTTAAAAATTGTATTTAAAATCTGAGATGCAAATGCCTCTTTCAAGGAAATTGAGTTTTTCATGAATGAAAGTGATGGTAGCTACATCACACTTTAACCATTTAATCTGCAAGATTGTGTTGTAATAAGAAATTGTTAAGCATAACCAATTGTAATATAATACAATTTATATGTTCTTTTTTGTGTGTCACATTTCCTTATGAATAAGTTGATATCATGCAGTGAAGTTTTGTGAGTGAATCGTTGACTATGCACCTATGTGAGTGGTCTGTGTTGCACATGTTAAGTCAGTATAACAATGAGAAAAATAAGAGAATACCGTCAACCTTTTTGAACTTTCAGTTTCAACCATGCGAATGGTTGAATTTTGAACTTTTCCTAGGTTTTCATTCCAATTAATGAACCATTTCCATGAAATTACTACATATAGAATGGTGTGAATGTATAAATTAACAAGTAACTTTGAAGGTTTATTTCATCAAATAATCGCATGCACTTTCATAAAAACTGTGTATCTTAAATTATCTCAGATGGACATGTTGTTATCTGCGCTTATTGAATTCTTATAAAAAGATCATTTCCGCAATCTGTTCTTGTTTATTTAAGTGAGGGCATTTAAACATTAATTCACTTCTTAAGAGATAGTAAACACTGCTGAGGGCATTCTGGCCTTTAATTTAAGTGACCGACCAGTAACTCTGTATTTACATGAAAGGCTCTCAAACATTTGGTGGACCTTCCGCTATCTGATTGAGGTCTGACTGGGAGATCACTAACAGGCAAGAAAGCTTGAAGTGGTGTTTACTATTTCTTATATTATACTGTACATTTTAATGAAATATTTAAAAAATATGTTTACTATTTTTAAAAGGTTAATACAAGACAATTTATTTCGTAATTAAAGGCCACTGGCCCCAGAATACAATATACAGACATGTCACATTTTCTTTGTATGAGTTGTGAAAAGTTTTCTGTTTATACTTTTCCCATTTAGATATAATATATAAATAATGCAATTTTCTTCAATGTCAGATCATTTTTCGTTTTCATCAGATCAATTTCTTCTCTGTCTCCACTTTACCAAGAAAAGAGGGGATCGAATGTTACGATCTTTGTGAAATTTAGAACAATGAAAAAATACATAGAATTTGTTTTCAATGACACAAGTGTTTTCTACGTTTAGACAATGTGTACAATATCTAAGATCATGCTCTGTACCAAGAAGGAAATAAAAAACACTCCAATTTTGATTTAAACTGATTTATATTTTCCCATGTTTACGTAGACTAAACAAATGAACTTTTGTCGGACAAGTCAGACATGCTATGATCTTCACATCCCTGCTCAAAGCTGTCAGTGCTCAACATCTCTTTGATAAAGTTTGTGTAGACATGATATAATAAAAGTTGTTCTAGATTCTTGAGTCCAAGACAATTAACTGTTAAAATCATGAGCGTTTAATTTTGTTTGCAGTTTTTTAGATAAAATATGCCAATGACTACAGTCACCTGACTTTGACTGGTTTGTATTGATAGGTTAGTAAAACGTTTGACTGGCATTGAACTGGTGTGTCAGTTGGACCGTTTTTGGAATGAATGGTTTGCCGAGTTGACTGGTTTTAAGTGTATTGGTTTGCTTGGTTGACTTGTTTTTATTGTTTTGGTTTGCTGGGTTGACTTGTTTTAAGTGTTTTGGTTTGCTGCGTTGACTGATTTAAAGTGTTTGAAGGTTTTGTAGAATTCGACACGTTTGGCATGTTTGCGAGACATAGCCAATGGAAATGATTGAGCATGTTCAACTGGTTTTGGAATTTTTACTGTTTGAACGAGTTTAGGGGATTTAGGCTGATTCTTTTGCTACAAGTTTTTTACAATTTAAGCACATACATGTAACACTGGATTGGGCATATGGGATTGGGACTTTTGATAAACATGTTTACCGGTAACTGGTTTTTTAAATTACACTGATTTAACATTTAACTGGTTCTGGGGGTAATAGATTTTTTTAAGGTCCTAGTTGTATTGCTTCTTCATTTACTTAAACATGCTAAGCTTATAAAGACCCCCACCGCCCACCGTTCTGTTCCATTCTTTCTATTGCATTCCCTCCTCACTGCCTGTGGGGATGTATTGAAAGTGATTTAAAAGTTATATACAAGTATTTTACCAACAGTAAAGACCGATAAACAGGGAAAAGACTTCTGTGATTATTGGAAGTGGAGTCAGTATTTTTATAATTCTTAAAACTACCGTAAATGTTGTGAATGAATCACAATCCAGGAAGTTTACTTTGCATCCTATAACTTCCTTATGTTGAACCATCATGAATTACAATAATTCACCACTAGTGGTTGGTCATTTTCACAAGTTAAACCAACTAGACTTTGTTTGAACAGTAAATAAAGCCATTGATCGAGGGTAGAGATCGTGTCACATTGCCATGGCTGAGTGATTCAAGAGCTGATCAGTGCACAACCGCTTCTGCTGCTGATGACACTTGATACTCACTTACATTTCAATAAATACTCTTGCATAAATCTTGCAATTTTATATCCTTGTGAAGGTTCTATTTGTCTGTCATCATAATTCAAACACTGAAACAGGGTTCCATCTGGGCTTTAGGAAGCTGGGGCCACATTGAGGCAAAGAAGATCATGTTATAATAATACAAACAAAAACTAAGCATTTTACAGTTTGTTTAATAAGTTCATTTTATAACAGCACATTTAATAAGTTTTTTTTTTAATAACAACCCATTCAATTTTTTTTTTTTAATAACAGCCTATTTAATAAGTTATGTAATAACAGAATACAACAGTACAATGATGTATTTAACAGTAGTTGATTGACACCTCCTTAGCAGTCTGTATATAATGTGCCACATTTTGGATGCTACAGCAGCTTTCTGGTGATCTGAAAACATCAGCAAATGTTTTAATTTGGTCTATAGGAAATGTGTATCTTGAAAATGATGCCAAAAAGAAATTATATTTTAATATTTGAAAAAAATCACTGCTTTGTTGTTTCTACTAAAGTTAATTTAAAGAAAGACTTAATACTGTTGATTTTTGCCAAGCCTGCTTGTGGAAAGCTCTATATAGCAGTCACAATGTTGGAGTGTATTTGCATGCTCTATATAGCAGTCACAATGTTGGAGTGTATTTGCATGCGTGTGCATTCGAGCTTGTCCGGAGTGTAATTTGTCATTTATTAATGTGTAAGTTTAAAATAAAAGAAGATTGTGAAGTTTTTTGCTGTTTTATATCACTAAGCAATTAAACTCACTCTTAAACATGTAATTTTAAGTAGCAATGTCCGTTTATGTTTAGCATAACACATTCAAAAAAATTATTTAGAGTGTGTTAAACGCAAATATTAAAACGACATGTATTAATGTACTATGTACATTATCATAACCTCAGATGGATGTTAAATGTTCTACTGCTTCTGTTATATTCCATCACTTTAATGCCAAAGTGTGTGATTATATTGTTTTATTTGTTAAAGGATGTTTTTGTTTATATCTTAGTTTATTATAAGAAGTCAACAAATAATTTATAAAAAATTCTTGGTTGAACAAATCCCTACGATGACAGATGTATCACATTTCAAGTTAACATTGTATCAACCTGTTGTTGTAAAACATGAGTTTATATTTTATTTGCGCATTTGTCTACTGTTGTAAACATTATAAGTGCAGCATGTTTTCGTCCTTGAGTGAATCATATCTAACAATGCATAACACCAAACATCAGATTTTAACACATATGATGAATGTGCAATGTCCAATTAAGCCCTGTCTTGTTTAAAAGTTTGGTTTTAAAATGAACATTATAAATTTCTGTACAAACTTTTGTCCTTAAGGGGTGTTGCTGCAGTTTTGCTGATTTTTTTCCATCTAATAACTTTTGCTCAAAATTTATATTCAAGTACTACATACAAATACTATATGAAAAATGAAATAAAAACATAGGGTCACCGGCCTTGTTTTGATTTTATTCACCATTATATAACATGTACTTTTTCATTAAAACTGAAAAATCTCTAATTGCATAAAAATGATTAATAACCTATGAAATTGGCAACATATTGATATTATATAAGCTAATATATATCATATACCATTTAATTAAACCACAAACTACCAAAAAATGGAGAACACAAGTTAAATTTTAAGAAATTTTAATTTTTATAATTTTTATGTCACCCCAAAAAACGTATTTTTTTTACTATTTTAACACAAAAATGGAATTTAAAAAAGTTCTATCTAATAACTTTTTGCGAAACTGCTCAAATATGTTCATCTACGTATTGTTATCATAAAACAAAAATAAAAAAGGGGGGTCACCGCACTTTTAACAGAGATTTTTTTGTTTAACTATCCCTACCGTCTATGTCAAATTTCCTAAAATACAGCAATTAGGCGAAACCCAAGTACCGGTACATAGACTGTTAGAGATATGCATAAACATTATAGATTGTTTACAATCTTAATTGGGATCACAACGGCTTACTAAAACACAACACTAATACAATATTTAATCACAAACATAAGACCATACAGTATCAAACTCGACCTTAATCATCCATAACAGGGACTTGTTGACAGATTTCGGCATGTTTTGAAGTTTGTGATTAAATGCTTTAAATTGATTAATGTAAACAACAGGACTGAAGAGCTCCAGGAAAAAACAAGATTAAAAATAAAAGAAAGAAAAAAAGAAAAAAAAAAAAGTTAACCGCACCTGGGATCGAACCACTGAGTACCTATTATGAACCTACTCGGTCATAAATGTGTGATGATTCTGATAACAAAACTATTGGGTTGTGATAATAGCATCGGTGTTGCCATAAATATATCCTCGGTTAAATAAACTGCCGCAACACCCCTTAATATCTCCAGTTGATTCTTTAAATTGATTCAATATAAAATTATTTATAAAATATAACATACATGTATATTACCTTATCTATATCTACAGTTACCTTTATATTATTGCTCGATACTTGTTTTTAAGATGGTCTTGAAATATATATCAACATATTCTATCCTTGATAACAAATTATTTTGGTGGTTTAACCTCTACAAGGTAATAAATGGGTTGAGATGCTGGGGGAAATACCCTGACTGCTGTCTGAATTAATGGGACATGAGCAAAATCCTGTTTTTTTATGTCCTGTTATGTTACACGAGTATCTTTATATTATTTTATCTCACCTTTAGCATCCTTTAAAGATTTGGGGTGACAGTTACAGGTTGCATTATCATGTTGCTCATTATAATACACATTATTAATTGATGACCTAATGGCTGTTTTTTTGTGGGGGAGGGGGAGCATTTCTGTGCCCAAATATCCTGATACTTAATGCTCTCCATTGTCAACCTGACACTGACTTTTGTGCATGGATTTTTAAAAATAATGTTATTCATTAATTTTTGGAAATGAAGTAAAATAAAGAAAAGAATATCTCACTTTATGAATGGTATGGTGTCATTAAACTTGTGACACACATGCATCAAGAAGACAAATGGGTTTCAATAAAGAAAACAATTTAAAAATTTGTAATTAAAGTAAAATAGATTATCATGGCAGGCTATGTCTTAGGTTCTAAAACATTGAAGTGTATATACATACATTAAGATTAAATATGATGTAGAACTATGTAGTAACTATTAGGTAACAACATGTTGCATAATGTCTTAGTATTCATTAAGATTTGGTTTTAATGATATTTGTAGAGGACATGCATTATAATCAGTCTGTCAGTCCGTCACACTTTTCTGGATCCTGCGATAACTTTAAAAGTTCTTCATATTTTTTCATGAAACTTGAAACATAGATAGAAAGTAATATGAACAGTATGCACTTCATTTCATTTTGTTCCTACGTCAAAAATTTTGGTTGCTATGGCAACAAATATATAAAAAAGATAAAAAAATCTGACAATGGTGGAGCCGGTAGGGGACATCATTGCTTGGCAATAGTCTTGTTAACATTTGTTCTTCACAGTATGTAAATGTGGCCTAACTTTAGATAATGTCACATATTTAAAGCTTGGCGGGCTTATAAATTTTAAAATTGCATTGAATACTGTGTGATTTAAGGCTGTTAGTTAGCGTAAGCATTAAAACAAATCGGGCCACAAAGACAGTTTTTATTAATTTTTTTATCTTTATGTCTTTGATCTCTTTTCGACTTTCAGAATGCGAGTCTGGCTCAGAAAATTATCGAGAAGGACAAACAGATCAAGGAAGTCAACTCCTGTAAGTATGACAGCATTCAGATGATTCAAAAAAAGAACGTTGCAGTGGCGTAGTGGTTAAGGTGTCCATCTTACAATCAGTAGATCCTGGGTTGGATCCTAAGAAGACATGGGCCCGTATTCTCCAACCCATTCTTAGACTTAAGAATAAACTATTAAAGAATAGACTTAGAACCAAGAAAATAAGTCCATCGTTTAATTATATACCGGCTGTAAATTTAGCTTACATCAAATGTAAATTGTTCTATGTGAAGAAGTGTGTAGTAAGAGGTATTAAATTTCGTGTCACATTGAACTCTATTGAACTGTGAGAACACAACAGTTTCAAGAAAATTCTTTATTTTTAGACTGTTGTCTAAGAATTGGTTGGTGAATAATGGGTCCCGGTCATAATACCCCTAGGGTGTCATCAATTCTATTTTCACATTCATACTTTTATATATGTGATAAGATTTTGAGTGACAATTGAATGTGCGTAAATATGATATTTTGCTATTATTGTTGTCAAATTGTTTTTATTTCTGAATACATACATTCCACAGTCATATAAACAAACATTAAGATTCAACAATTATCGTTCTAACGAATATGATTGCGAGCAATATGGTTTCAGAATATTATGATTATAGGGAAAAGTAAGGGATAGTTGGTCTAGGTTCAATTGAGTCTATTTAAATATTTATATTGAATAGAGATTTTATTTTGCTACTTTTAAAATAATCATATTATCCACTCGTTGACTGATTAAAATAATCATATGTTGCAATCATATGTTGCACTCATTGACAGTCAATTGTTGAACAGTTTAACCAGAACGTATTATATACAAATGTCATTGAGTCTCACTCTGTGAAAAGGGGGTTTAAGGCATGTGCGTAAAGTGTTGTCCCAGATACCGGTAAGCAAGTGTATTTTTTGTTTGAAGAAAGACTCTTCTTGACAAAAATCCAGATAAGGCGGAAAGTGTTGTCCCGGATTAGCCTGTGTGGACTGCGCAGGTTAATCTAGGACGACACTTTACGCACATGCATTAAACCCCCTTTTCACTGAGCAAGGCTGAATTATATGTCCAGGAAGATTCTGGTAATGGATAAACACATGCATATCGAGGGCTGAACGGAAAACTGTCGTATCTCCTTCTTTATTTAATATGAGTTACAACAGTCTTCCCTTCACCCCTCGATATGATCTGTGTGTTTTTTTTCAGTTCATTCTTTGATATAAGAGATTAATATAATTTTTTCATATCTGTTTAAACTAGCTTAAAATAGTAATTTTCTAGGTAAAAAGCATGCACGTGTTGTACAGTAAGGAAAATCCATGAATTACTCACAAGTGTCAAGTGATTTTGCCACGTGCCCAGCATCTGAGGAATTAATTATAGCGGAAACAGTACTAATACTAGTACTAAACGTTCACCTTGCTCTAAAATATCCATTATATGCATCTTTTGACGATTCAAAAATCTTAAAATTATAAAGCTTTACAAATGCAAAACGATTGAATAATTTGGAGAGTTCTGTTGTTGACTTATCGTTATATTTTGTGACATTACAAGGATTGCTAGACTTTTATTCCAAGAGTCAGTGGTTCGAGCCCAGGTGTGGATTACTTTTTTTTCTTTCTTTAAATTTACTTTAGTTTCATACTGGAGCTCTTTAGTTCTGATGTTTACATTAATCAATTTAAAGCATTTAATGACAAACTTCAAAACATTCCAAAATATGTTAACAAGTCACTTTACAGGATTTTTTTATCAGTTAATGTCGAAATGTGGTAGGTCCTCCATAATTCATGATTCTAGATACTAACTGAATGTTAATTATTTATCAAACATTTTGAGATTGATCTTATTAGTCATAATGTGATGTGACTTTAAGTACCTGGTTATCATAATCTGAGAATTTGAAAGTCCCTGTTCTAAACTTAAATATACCCCTTTGCTTGCTGGGAAATTTGTCGTCTGCTAAAATGTCGTCTGCTGAATTTCTAAAATTAGCATTTTCTTCGATTTTATTTCAAAGAATACTATCAGAATAGCAAACAGTTTGGATCCTGATGAGACGCCACGTTCTGTGGCGTCTCATCTGGATCCAAACTGTTTGCAAAGGCCTTCAAAATCCGGTTCCAGCGCTCAAAGGGATATACTTCTGCTCACATTTGAAACTTTTGAAGTGCAACACCACCAAGCATATACCGTAGTTGTGAACATTTTACAATAAAGAAATGTTACTATTTTTTTTCCACAGTTTTCAATTCAATTCATTTTTCAATTCATTTTCCTGTCACAATTTTGATTTCTAGCCCGAAGTGTTAAAGTGAAAGATATATGTGGAGAGGTTTTAACACAAAATCTGAAGTAAATTGTCTGCTATATACCATTTAATGACATGATAGGGCTCAAAACTTATCATCATATACTTCCGTGTAATCATAATTTATATTTTCACTTATCTATATGTTATCGCTTTCAATGATCCTTATGTTTACAACACAGCACTTAGATGTTCTTTGCTTTATAAGATAGCCAATAAACAGACACACCATTACAAATTATGTTACTTTTTTCACTGTTTTAATAAGAGCAAATCTTGTCCTGTAAACTCAAAATATTACATGCTTTAAATTTCACAAGTTAGAAAAGCACCTGTGAAGCCTTCTTTCCTTTGTTCCTGTTTAAGAGACTTTAAAAAATATTTCAAGGTTAAGGAAATATATATGTAGGATCCTCGCTCTGCTAAAAGGGGGTTTAATGCATGTGCATAAAGTGTTGTCCCAGATCAGCCTGTCCGCACAGGCTAATCAGAGACGACACTTTCCGCCTAAACTGGATTTTTGCTTAGAAGAGACTTTCTTTAAATAAAAAATACCATTAAAGCGGAAAGTGTCGTCCCTGATTAGCCTCTGCGGACAGGCTAATCTGGGACGACACTTTATGCACATGCATTAAACCCCCGTTTAGCAGAGCAAGGCTCCTACATATATATTTCCTTAACCTTGAAATATTTTTTAAAGTCTCCAAAACACAATGCACATGCATAAAACCCCCTTTTAAAAGAGCGTGACTCATATATATATATATATATATATATATCACTTCTTGTACATGTGTGTTTTCATTTATATGGTATTCCTTGATAGAACTTGATCTAGCCCACCATACAAGCTTCCAAATTATGGCTCTTTGCAATGTGTTGACAGTGCCAACATACAGACTGTATTACAGGTAATGAGAAGGTATTGCAAGTGTACAGAAAGTATCTGGACGCTATCTGGACACTGTTGGATACCATTTGGGAGACCAAAGACACTGTCAAGACAATTTAAGGATCAAACAAATAAATGTGAAGCCCATCATATCACAAATGACCTCAACTGTTGACATATTTGATTCAGGCCACTGTCGGCACAGAATTGGAGCTAAAATAGTGAAGTGTTACAGCAACTTAAAAAACAAACGCTTGGTTGACCCAGTTATTGCAAGATGCATCCATTCCTCCTGTGTATAGTCAGGCCTAATTTTGTTGGCCATTTTGGAAAAAAAGCAATATGGAATTGGGAATGTTTTTGTGCGAAAAGTCCACTGATTTGGGAAAATACTAATTTTATATAATTCTTTATAATAATTCAAATTAGAAGAAAAAATCATATAAATAAAAGATATATACTTTGTAAGATGTAAGTGAAAAATAATTCGAAATTGGGATTTTTTTTTCAAATTGGGAATTTTGTTTACAATTTCGGTTCGGGAATGGGTCCGTTTAACAGAGCCGTAATTAGGCCAGGAAATGACCTGATAGTGATTTAGTCATCTAACTCAAACACATTTATGGTTGCTTGTTGTCTTTAGTTACACCTGTACGTGTTTGTTTTCTTGTTTTCCAAGCTGTCGAGTATTTCCTGAATGTTATTTGAAGTCTTATTGACATGGCTGCTATCTGCTGTTAAATGTTTTGATTGGTTGTCAAATCGATACACGGCCTATAAAAACTGTAATATTAATCATTCTTTTTATTGCTGATTTTCTTTTTGACTTCTGTTTTTATGCAATAAATAAATTGACAGTTGCATAACTGTGCACATAATCCTGAGCAAGGTGTTAAACATTTCATAATAAAACACAAGTGAAGTATGACTATAATATTTCCATGATTATCATGTTTCGGGACAAGTCTGTTACAATAAGAAACACAATTCCCTAATGTTCATATCCTTTTTCCATCAAACAAGTAGCCTTAATGGTCAAAATGTAGTTGTTTTGATATTGGATTGTTAAAAAGGAACTCGTAACCAAGACATTTTTATCTTTGTATTTTAATTAATCAAAACATTTAAATCTCACGTACTGCAAACATATTAAGCTTGTCAAGAATACGTGATAAAGTACCTAGAAGATGTGAACACGGTCAAACAGGCCTTATTAGTTTTCATTTCAACTAGCGATCAAGTTGGTTTTTAGATGTCATTAAGCTACTTTTATGTAGGCATGAGTCACAGTGCACAATTTGAAAATTTGTGACGATGAACAGATTGCGTACAAGGTTCAAATTTTATACAGTTTTCCATAGTTTCCATAGTTTCCATGGTTACAGTTTACATGTTTCTGTACTTTTTGTGTGGATGCAGCCTCCCTTTGCTGAGTATTGCACACGTCCCCATAGTTTCCATGGTTACAGTTGACACGTTTCTGTTCATTTCAGTGTTGCATCCTGCTATACCTGAGTATGACACACCATCCCTAGTTTCCATGATAATAGTTGTCATGTTTCTGTACATTTCAGTGGTGCAGCCTCCCTATGCTGAGTATGGTCCACCTCCCCTAGTTTCCATGGTAACAGTTGTCATGTTTCTGTACATTTCAGTGGTGCAACATGTAATTGCTGATTATGTCATACCTCCTCTAGATTCCATGGTTACCTTTGACTTTGTTCTATACTTTTTGGTGGTCGCTTTGCTGATTATGGCATACCTAACCTAGTTTTCATGGTAACAGTTTTACATGTTTCTGTACATTTCAGTGGTGCAGGGTGCCATTGCTGAGTCTGGCAGCTTCTCAAGTACCATGGTTACAAGTGAAAATGTTTTATAATTTTCAGTGGTACAGCCTGCTATTGCTGAGTATGGCAAACTCAAGAAAAAATACTCAATCGAGAAGGAATGCCGTCAGGAGGCAGAGTACTACGCCTGTGAGGTAACTGAAAACTAATGTTTACTTATACAAATGTACTGTGAAACCATTATTATTCACCAAACATTAATTTTCGTATATTTTGTCACTAGACCGATTGAGGAATTTAAGTTCCTTATAATATATATAATTATGTCCAATGTTTAAACAAATTAAGACTGAATTATAACTTAGACGTTAAAGACATTAATATCCAACAAAATCCATGCGTACATACTGCGTCTGTTTCGCAATCAAGATAAATCCGGTTATAGCACAAAGGGGAGTATGTTATACTGTGTACTTAACTGACCCACTGTTTTATATAAATTTTATTCTTTGTGCTTTTATGCAGATGTAAGATATACCATTAATTTTCACTTTGATCCACGCTTTTTTAACCAACTTTTTATACATTTTTATGCCCATGAAGAGAGGCATTTAGTTATCACATGGTCTTTCCATCTTTCTGTCTGTTCTTTTGTTGGTTATTCCGGTTCTTGTGGGGAGTATAAATGGAAAACTGTGAAAGCTATATCCAAATGGAACTTCATGTTATGATAATGGGCATTTGGGGGAATTGCAGAGTGCAAGGACCATAAATCTTACTTCATGATTTTCAGAGTTATAACCCTTAAGTAAATTTTCTTGTTTGGATCACATCCTCTAGTATTTAAGGTATTTAAATAAAACTTTGTACATTGATATAGGAAATTGAGATTAAGTGCAGAGTTTATAAACCATAACTCTATTTTGCAAGCACATCCATAAAATAAATTAAAAATTAATGCAGTCAATTATTTAATTGTAGTTTTTTTTGACCACTTAAATAAAAAATTACTTTACATTTGCATGTCAGACAATACAATGTTATTATAGTATATTACGTGACACACATGTTTCATTATTTAACACTGACAACATTTATAGATCCAAAAACAATAAGGTGATGTGCTTAAAATTGTCACTGTAGTCATGTCCATTACAGGGGAAAATTGTGAGGTTCCATTTGTTTTTCTTAACATTCAAGTTAATCCAAAGTCAGCACACACAATTATTTTAAATAATACTCAATTAAATAAAAACAAATTATAAGTTTGTTGATACAACATTAAATCATTTAATGACTCAAAATCAACGATATGGTATTTTTGCCTTTATATTTATTGGTAGATAATAGGTATGCCAGTTTACATATAAATACGCCTAACAATCAATAAACATCCCTGAAAATTAACAGGGGACATAACTTGTGACTCGTGATTACTTAAGAAGTTAATTATATATATAGTTTTGGGAAAAGGCCTATAACATCGCCTGTGCATTCTAAATGAGACTCACTTTAAAAAAAAGGGGTTAAAAAAATGTGCGTAAAGTTTCGTCCCAGATTAGCCTATGCAGTCAGTACAGGCTAATCAGGGACAACGCTTTCCCCCTCGATTGGATTTTCGTGCAGTAGAGAGTTCCTTTAAATGAAAACATTTCATAAAAGCGAAAAGTATTGTCCCAGATTAGCCTGTGCGGACTGCACAGGCTTATCTAGGACGATACTTTACGCACATGCATTAACCCTTTGAGCGCTGGAACCGGAGTTTGAAGGCCTTTGCAAACAGTTTGGATCCAGATGAGACGCCACAGAATGTGGCGTCTCATCAGGATCCAAACTGTTTGCTATTCTGATAGTATTCTTTGAAAAAAAATCGAAGAAAATGCTAATTTTAGAAATTTAGCAGACAACATTTTAGCAGACGACAAATTTCCCAGCATGCAAAGGGTTAGACCTGGATTTCAAAGAGCGAGGCTCAAATGTTTTTCCCAGGTGGTCCAGCACAACAAGAAGCTGAAACGACAGAGCATGGACCTGATTGGCATGATGAACCGAGCAGACCACAACTTCAACATTCACGACATCAAGTTTGAGGATGAGGAGGAGGACCCCTCTGAGAACCGCATCGAGAACACTCACCAGCAGCAGCTCAACACCACCATCAAAAGTTTGCTGGCCTTTCATTATTAATGTCGTCACTTTCAAAGTTGGGTTGGTGAATACTGAGGCTGTGGTTCATGGAGGTCCCATAACTAGGTCCCCAGGGCCCGTTTTCATTAAGAAATTCTTAGACTTAAGTCTAAGAATACAGAATATTCTTTAAACTGGAATATTCAAGAATTGCTTGAATTTTGAGTAAAACTTGCCATGGACAACATCTATCTACAGCATTATTCATTTAGAACATTTGGTTAATGACATAATCATCGTTTGATGTCTGTATATATTCAAACGCTGGACATAATTTTCTTGGTTGTAAGTCTGTATTTTATTCTTAAGTCTAAGAATGGGTTTGTTAATATGGGCCCAAGTCCAATCTTATAAATCTTCACTCTACATTCAACATTTATGACTCAATCTTGATGAACTTGGTCAGAATGTTAATTTGAATAATACTAAGGCCATGTTTGAATCTGGCTCAATAGGGTCAAAAGCTAGAGCACCAGGTCAAGTCATTGACAAGTGGCATTCCTTGAACTCAAGTGAGCGCTTCAGGGTCATCATGGCCCTCTTGTTTATTTATTAGTCATGTTTAAGGAGTAACAAAATCTTCAAAAAGTTCAAACTTTGTGTTACATGTAAGGGTCTGCACAGTTCTTGGCAAACTGTTCATTTGATGCCATCAAAACATGAAATCATGGCCAGTAATTAGAATTGATTCAAAGAAGCCATCTTTATGATGTCATAATTGCATTTGAGTTGTTAATCATTTTGAACAATTTTGATAAAGAGTTTATATTTTGTATATATGCAACTAAATTTGAAGAAAACAAAAGGCGCTATGGTTCTCTTTAATATTGAACTACTTGGTACTAAACAATAAGGAATAGACTAAATGCATTAAATTGATTAATTTTCTTTATTTGACAGATTTAAAGAAAGAAGTTGCCACGCTAAGCACAAAACTGGAGTTAACAGAGATAGAACTGAAAACAGAGAGGGAGAACCATCAGTGGGTGAAAGAAAGTGTAAGATTTTCCTCATAACAAAAATAACCTAAATGTTAAATTTCTTTTGATGCATCAACACATATATATTTTAGACACATTTATTGAAAGTGTATCTTTTGTTTGCCACAGTTTTTTTGAGAAGTTGATGTCATGAACTCTTACAGCAATATTTTGCCCTGATTTGATTTCTGCAATTATGAACAATATGATCTTGTTGAATGTGTTTTTATGCCCCCTTTAAAAAAAGGGGGTATATTGTTTTTGGCCTGTCTGTCTGTCTGTCATTCTGTCTGTCTGTCCAAAACTTTAACAAATATTAAAGTTTTGTAAAAACTTTTGAAATATTTAAGATAGCAACTTCATATTTGGCATGCATGTGTATCTCATGGAGCTGCACATTTTGAGTGGCGAAAGGTCAAGGTCATCCTTCAAGGTCAAAGGTAAAAAATAAATAATCAAAGCAGTGCATTAGGGGGCATTGAGTTTCTGACAAACACATCTCTTGTTTATATTCAGAATGTGTAGTTTCAGTAGGATAGTGTAGAGTATATAACCTCTTCGCATCTGGATGTCAAGGAATTATTTTTATATTTAAAGGTGCATGCATAAAAAGGTGCATGTCACATTGATATTGGCCTCGCTCTGTGAAAAGGGGGTTTAATTCATGTGCATAAAGTGTCATCCCAGATTTGCCTCTGCAGTGTGCACAGGCTATTCAGGGACTTCACTTTCCGCTTTAATGGTATTTTTTCTTTAAAGGAAGTCTCTTCTTTGCGAAAATCCTGTTTAGGCAGAAAGTGTTGACCCTGATTAGCCTGTGCGGACTGCACAGGCTAATCTGGAAGGACACTTTACACACATGCATTTAACCCTTTGAGCGCTGGAACCGGATTTAAAAGGCCTTTGCAAACAGTTTGGATCCAGATGAGACGCCACAGAACGTGGCGTCTCATCAGGATCCAAACGGTTTGCTATTCTGATAGTGGTGTTTGAAAAAAAGTGAAGAAAATGATGATCTAAGAAATTCAGCAGACGACATTTTGGCAGATGACAAATTTCCCAGCATGCAAAGGGTTAACCCTTTTTTCACAGAGCGCGGCTCATATATTTGTTTAAGCTGTCTTAGATATATGTCCTTTATTGTATTTGTAGTATGAGACATCAAAACATCAGTTGAAGCAGACAGAATCAGCTCTGAGAAAACACAAGTTAGCACTGCAAGACTTATCCAAAGGTATTTCTTGAAGTTTGTGTAC
The DNA here is from genome assembly GCA_007657795.1 of Dreissena rostriformis. NCBI lineage: Eukaryota > Metazoa > Mollusca > Bivalvia > Myida > Dreissenidae > Dreissena > Dreissena rostriformis. The sequence continues at coordinate 24,687 of VMBQ01005204.1, forward strand.
AATTTAAAAATATTAAATGCAGAATCATGTTTGATTTGACTGTCAACTGAAGTTTGAGAACAAACCTTGTGTGTTTTTTTTATTATTAAATAAAAAAAACATTAACCATTCAGTAACATACACAATTTGGCTTACATTTAAACCCACTTTTAACTGATCAGTAATAAAATGTGGTTAATACATGTAGATAAGTGAACTCTTTCTTAACTTAGCTAAGACTCACTGACAAACCATAAACCTTTTTTGCTCCTCAGAGCTATATGTATATAATTATGAACATGTATATTTTATTCAAAATAGTTTTGTTTTTTTAGAATTCAAACTTAATGAATGCAATATGGAAACATTAAATGGTCCATTGTTGTATGCTACATTTTGAGGCAAAATATGTTAATATATATGCCTCGCACCGAGAAAACTTGGCTTAATGCATGTGTGTTAAGTTCTGCCCAGATTAGTCTCTTCACCCCGCAAAGGCTAATAAGGGACCACACTTTCCGCCTAGACTGGATTTTTGTTTAGAAGGGACTTCCTTTAAATGAAAAAATTACATACAAGTGGAAAGTTTTGTCCCTGATTAGCCTGTGCAGACTGCACAGGCTAATCTGGGACGACACTTTACGCACATGCATTAAGCCCAGTTTCCCCAGAATGTGTCTTGTTATAATAATAATATTTTTTTATTTTTGCGCGACTATTCTAGTCTCAGAGGAAGCGTTGACAGAATACGAATCATTGAAGGGTAAATATGCGTTGGAGAAGAAACGCAGAAGCTTTGTCGAGAAGAAAGTTGCAGAGGTATCATTGTAACAATTAACCCTTTGAGCGCTGGAACCGGATTTTGAAGGCCTTTGCAAACAGTTTGGATCCAGATGAGACGCCACAGAACGTGGCGTCTCATCAGGATCCAAACTGTTTGCTACTCTGATAGTATTCTTTGAAAAAAAATCAAAGAAAATGCTAATTTTAGAAATTCAGCAGACGACATTTTAGCAGACGACAAATTTCCCAGCATGCAAAGGGTTAACAATCCTATGTGATGAATCTGCAGTGGCCTTATTNACTTTAACCCTTTGAGCGCTGGAACCGGATTTTGAAGGCCTTTGCAAACAGTTTGGATCCAGATGAGACGCCACAGAACGTGGCGTCTCATCAGGATCCAAACTGTTTGCTATTCTGATAGTATTCTTTGAAATAAAATCGAAGAAAATGCTAATTTTAGAAATTTAGCAGACAACATTTTAGCAGACGACAAATTTCCCAGCATGCAAAGGGTTAAATGAGCCTTGTTCTGGGGAACCCGGGCTTTATGCATGTGCGTAAAAACTTGTTCCAGATTAGCCTTGGGGTCCACACAGGCTAATCAGGGAAGACACTTTTTGCCTATCTAAGCGGAAAGTGTCGTACCTGATTACACTTTATGTACCTGCATTTAGCCTAGTTTCCCAAGAACAAGGCTAAATTAAACATTTTCTGAGAAGGAATAACAAACAATGTTGTGGTCATAAACATTTTACAGTGGCCTTTGACATGAAAAACTAATGCCCAACATGAAAGGTTTTATTCATTTGCAGGGTGCTGCTGATGTTAAGGTCTGAAAAGAAGTGTATTTCTGGTATTATAGGAAATAGTTGAATTTAGCTTTTTAAGCAAAAAAAAAACAAAGAAAACATTGCAGGATAACAAACCAGTATTTTGCTGTTATGAAATATTTTGATAGTTTGGAGTAACAACAGTTGAACAGCTAATGTAATGTATTTTATTGCTTTAACAAAAATGTGAGCTTTATAATTATGGACATATGTACAATGGCTAAATATTATGACATATTGTAATATATTCCAAGATAACGGTGGACAACTCCAAGCTGAAGCGTCAGAGTGCAGCGTTGCTAAGCAGCGTCGTCACGGGCGACCGTCTGCATCATGCCCTGATGGAGATTGAAGATCTCACAGACAAGCTGGAGCAGCAGAGACAGCACTATGATCAACAGGTAGAATGATTAACTCTTTCTGTGCTGGAACCGAATTTTGAAGGCCTTTGCAAACAGTTTGGATCCAGATGAGACGCCACAGAACGCGGCGTCTCATCAGGATCCAAACTGTTTGCTATTCTGATAGTATTCTTTGAAAAAAAATCGAAGAAAATGCTAATTAAAAAAATTCAGCAGACAACATTTTAGCAGACGACAAATTTCCCAGCATGCAAAGGAATGATTATTCCCGGGCCAATATTAACCAACCAATTATTAGACTTAAGTCTAATTATACAGAATATTCTTTAAACTTTAATGTACTTAAATTACTTGAAAGTCAAGTCTAGCATTGCATGCAGTTAACACATTTAATTACGTAATTCTTCGTAAAGAACAATATGATAATGAATTAAGCACCATTTTTAGCCTGATGACTTGCAAACTCTGAGGTATTTTTATTGAGTCTAAGACTATTTTGTATACTTTATTTTGGTCTTAAGTGTAAGAATGGGTTTGTGAATATGCGCTTAGGATTGTAAAGAAGTGGTTGCCGGTTTGCCTTTGGCGAGAAAATTTCAATCTCAAAAGATGGTAATGCGTCTTGGCGAATTGTAATTAATTTAGTTATATTGTAATTTAAAGTAATTTCCTGCATTTTATCTTTGAATATCAACAGTATTGAACTATGGGATTCATAATCATAAAATGGAGGGTGCATTTTATCGGTTTCCGTTTCTATCAATATTGCTTCTTGGCTTTTAACTCTTTTTCTGGGCAAATAAAATACGAAAGATTGTTGTCAGGCTGGGCAACCAACCATTAAAAGTTAATACCCACCCCTTTCAGAACTGGTCTATGATGGTTTTAATTCCCCCATCAAGAAGTAAATGGTGTGTGCGGGAATCACCATAGACATGTGTCTGTCAGTATGTCCATCTCCTCGTTAATCTGTTCATCGGTCTCGTGTAAATCTAGACCAGCCCGAGCCTTAGGACATTCTGGTTCTGGGCATCCCTGTCCGCTAATTAGACCACAAAACCTTGTTTCATTTTATAGCAGACATGGTAGCTCCTGATCAGATTGGCCACATATGTCATAAGACCCATTTTAGCATGATGAAGCTCATATAAATTTGCCTAAAATCAGTAAATTTATTTTCTCTATTTTTCTTAAGCTTTTACAAAATTTAATTTGTATACAACACTGCCTGCAATTCAGCATTGAATCAATTGAGCCTCGTTCTAGGAAAACTGGGCTTTATGCATGTGCTAAAGTGCAGTCCACACAGTTTAATCAGGGACGAAACTTTCCGCCTAAACTGTATTTTCGTTTAGAGAAGAGTCTTTCTTTAAACAAAAAATTCTATAAAAGCAGAAAAGTATTATCCATGATTTGCCTGTGCAGAATCAGTGCATTAAGCTCAGTTTTCCCAGAACGCTCACCCTGTTGCACATTTAGATAGCGGAGCTAGAGGAGAGAATCTCAGAGGGCAGCGCCGAGCACGCGTCCAAGTCCGTGGAGAACTCGTTCCTGATCACGGAGCGAGAGGACCTCGAGGCCAAACTGAGGGAGAACGAGGACAAGTACACCAGCCTCGAGGCCAAGTGTGAGTGAAATATGGGTTAAATAAAATGAGCCTCGTTCTGGGAAAACTGGGCTTAATGCATGTGCGTAGTGTTCTCTTATATTAGGGATGACGCTTTTGGCCTAAACTGTATTTTCGCAAAGAAGACGACTTACTTTAAACGAAAAATATCATAAAAGCGGAAAGTGTAGTCCCTGATGAGCCTGCGTGGACTGCACAGGCTAATCTGGGACAACACTTCATGCACATGCATTAAGCCTAGTTTTCTCCAGAATGAGGCTCAAATATTGTTTTTAATTGATGCTATGAAAACTGCAAGCCTGCGAGGAAATCATATTACATTTAGCTTACAGTATATTATCTTGTATAAACCTCAGTTTGTTTTTTTTCTACCAAGTTTTGATAAAAATGTTGGTGCACGTTTTTTATTGACATTTGTATTGGTATTTCATCTTGCATTATAAGCAGTCTGTCTGTCTGTCTGTCTGTCTGTCTTTCTGTCTGTCTGTCTGTCTGTCTTTCTGTCTGTCTGTCTGTCTGTCAGTCACATCTCTTGTTAAATTTAAAGCAGTAACTGGCAACTGCCCTTGCGATTTTTAAACAAAGATTGCAGTATAAACAAACTTGTACAAAGAATCTCTCCTTCCTTTATTGATGTGCAACATTCAAATTTTTCCGTATTGTTCCTTTTTATATGAAAAAGTGCATGGGTGATATTAAACTACAGCATGTGATTGACTCTTTAATTATTTCGCTTGTATCACCATGCAATTATGACAAGCTGAGGTAAATACTTNGAAAAAAAATCAAAGAAAATGCTAATTAAAAAAATTCAGCAGACAACATTTTAGAAGACGACAAATTTCCCAGCATGCAAAGGGTTATTCCCGGGCCCATATTAACCAACCAATTATTAGACTTAAGTCTAATAATACAGAATATATTCTTAAAATTGTAATGTACTTAAATTACTTGAAAGTCAAGTCTAGCATTGCATGCAGTTAACACATTTAATTATGTAATTCTTGGTAAAGAACAATATGATAATGCAATAAGCACCATTTTAAGCCTGATGACTTGCAAACTCTGAGGTATTTTTATTGAGTCTAAGACTATTTTGTAGACTTTATTTTGATCTTAAGTTTAAGAATGGGTTTGTGAATATGGGCTCAGGATTGTAAAGAAGTGGTTGCCGGTTTGCCTTTGGCGAGTAAATTTCAATATCAAAAGATGGTAATGCGTCTTGGAGAATTGTAATTAATTTAGTTATATTGTAATTTAAAGTAATTTACTGCATTTTATCTTTGAATATCAACAGTATTGAACTATGGGATTCATAATGATAAAATGGAGGGTGCATTTTATCGGTTTCCGTTTCTATCAATATTGCTTCTTGGCTTTTAATTCTTTTTCTGGGCAAATTAAATACAAAAGATTGTTGTCAGGCTGGGCAACCAACCATTAAAAGTTAATACCCACCCCTTTCAGGACTGGTCTATGATGGTTTTAATTCCCCAATCAAGAAGTAAATGGTGTGTGCGGGAATCACCATAGACATCTGTCTATCAGTATGTCCATCTCCTCGTTAATCTGTCCATCGGTCTCGTGTAAATCTAGACCAGCCCGAGCCTTAGGGCATTCTGGTTCTGGGCATCCCTGTCGGCTAATTAGAACACAAAACCTTGTTTCTTTTTATAGCAGACATGGTAGCTCCTGATCAGATTCACCACAAATGTCATAAGACCCATTTTAGCATGATGCAGATCATATAAAATTGCCTAAAATCAGTAAATTTATTTTCTTCATTTTTCTTAAGCTTTGACAAAATTTAATTTGTATACAACACTGCCTGAAATTCAGCATTGAATCAATTGAGCCTCGTTCTAGAAAAACTGGGCTTAATGCATGTGCTAAAGTTCAGTCCACACAGGCTATTCAGAGACAAAGCTTTCCGCCTAAACTGGATTTTCGTTTAGAAAGGTCTTACTTTAAACAAAAAATTCCATAAAAGTGGACAGTATTATCCATGATTTGCCTGTGCAGAATCAGTGCATTAAGCTCAGTTTTCCTAGAACGCTCACCCTGTTGCACATTCAGATAGCGGAGCTGGAGGAGAGAATCTCAGAGGGCAGCGCCGAGCACGCGTCCAAGTCAGTGGATAACACGTCCCTGATCAGGGAGCGGGAGGACCTCGAGGCCAAACTGAGGGAGAATGAGGACAAGTACACCAGCCTCGAGGCCAAGTGTGAGTGAAATATGGGTTGAATAAAATGAGCCTCGTTCTGGGAAAACTGGGCTTAATGCATGTGCATAGTATTCTCTTATATTAGGGATGACGCTTTTGGCCTTAACTGGATTTTCGCAAAGAATATGACTTCCTTTAAACAAAAAATATTGTAAAAGCGGAAAGTGTTGTCCCTGATTTGCCTGTGTGGACTGCACAGGCTAATCTGTGACAACACTTCACGCACATGCATTAAGCCAAGTTTTCCCAGAATGAGGCTCAAATATTGTTGTTAATTGATGCTATTAAAGCTGCAAGCCTGCGATGAAATCATATTACATTTAGCTTACAGTATATTATCTTGTATAAACCTCAGTTGTTTTTTTTCTACAAAGTTTTGATAAAAAAGTTGGTGCACGTTTTTTATTGACATTTGTATTGGTATTTCATCTTGCATTATGAGCAGATTGGCCCCTCTGATGGTGAAATGGTTTTTATGCCCCCTTTTTCAAAGAGAGGGGGTATATTGTTTTTGGCCTGTCGGTCTGTGTGTCTGTGTGTGTGTCTGTCTGTGTGTCTGTGTGTGTGTCTGTCTGTCTGTCTGTCTGTCTGTCTGTCTGTCTGTCTGTCCAAAACTTTAACCTTGGTTAAAGTTTTGTCATAACCTTGCAATGTTGAACAAAGCAACTTCATATTTGGCATGCTTGTGCATTTCATGGAGCTGCACAATTTGATTGGTGAAAGGTCAAGGTTATCCTTCAAGGTCAAAGGTCAAATAAATGGCTTCAAAGCGGGGCAGACGGGGGCATTGTGTTTCTGACAAACACATCTCTTGTTAAATTTAAAGCAGTAACTGGCAACTGCCCTAACGATTTTTAAACAAAGATTGCAGTATAAACAAACTTGTACAAAGAATCTCTCCTTCCCTTATTGATGTGCAACATTCAAATTTTTCTGTATTGTTTTTTTTTATATGAAAATGTGCATGGGTGACATTAAACTACAGCATGTGATTGACTCTTTAATTATTTAGCTTGTATCACCATGCAATTATGACAAGCTGAGGTAAATACTTGTTGTAATTTGCTGTCACACAAGTATGTGAACACATTTGATAGTACTTTGTGTTTTGACTTTAAAAATGTTTTCAGTATTTTGGTTTTAAAGCCATAAAAAGACAAACTTCCCTCAAGAACCTTTGTCTATGAATTTTTACCTTACCAAAATGTTTTCAAAGACGCATTTATTAACAAAAATGTAGTTTTTTTTTGTGTTTTTTTGTTTTTACCAAATATTAATGGACAGTTTTTTGTTAGAATTGATTAATTCAAGATACTTTTTAAACGAATGTCTTCACCTTATATAAATGATTTCAAGAAAATAAAAACCACATATGTCTCTCATGTGTTCACATAGTGCTACATGTTCATGTGTATTTGCAGATGATAACCTTTTGAAGGCCTATGAAGACTCCAAGCGACCCCCACCGCCTCCCCCTCCCCCACCACCACCAGCAGTGAACAAGGGGTAGGCTGGCATTCTAACTCTTACAGTGCTGGAACCGGATTTTGAAGGCCTTTGCAAACAGTTTGGATCCAGATGAGACGCCACAGAACGTGGCGTCTCATCAGGATCCAAACTGTTTGCTATTCTGATAGTGGTCTTAGAAAAAAAATCAAAGAAAATGCTAATTTTAGAAATTCAGCAGACGACATTTTAGCAGACAACAAATATCCCAGCATGCAAAGGGTTAATGCATGTGCATACAGTGTCGTCCCAGACTTTTCTGCATTTATAGAATATTTTGTTTAGAAGAGTCTCTTAAAGGAAAAACTAGGTGGCAAATGTCTCCCCTGATAAGCCTGCGCTACTTGATAGGTAAGAAGACTTTTAATTTTGAAATGTAAAGAACACACAGTTATTGTTCTGTTTCTCATTTTAGATTCTTGTCCATGTTCAAGCGAACCAAGAAGCCAGATGTTCAAACAATGGGTGAGTTGTGTGTTCTTTCAACTTTTTCAGTGCTGGAACCGAATTTTGAAGGCCTTTGCAAACAGTTTGGATCCAGATGGCGTCTCATCAGGATCCAAATTGTTTGCTATTCTGATAGTATTCTTTGAAAAACAAATCTAAGAAAATGCTAATTTTAGAAATTCAGCAGACGACATTTTAGCAGACGACAAATTTCCCAGCATGCAAAGGGTTAAGCCCAATTTTCACAGAGCTAGGATCATATGATGTTAAGTTGTGCCCGTACAGAAAGACGACGTCTTTGATGAGATGAATA
>VMBQ01005204.1:35318-51323 GCA_007657795.1 Dreissena rostriformis
TCTCTCAAACCCGCTTGGTATTGGTCACCCTGGGTTGACCGTCTGAGTTCTTCATTATGAAAATGTTCTTAACATGATTTTTATCAAAACGTTTCTGTAGTGTAAGGTTTAAGTTCCTTTTAACACGAGCTACTAAATTATTATCTCCATCACCCTCTAAAATCTCAACAGGCGTGCCCTCTTCAATAAGCTCCTTGATTCCCTTCTCACCACTGACACTCTCCATTAAACTGCCAGAGTGATTGTGGACAGTCATGTGCACATACAGCCTGGCCTGTTCGGTTTCTTCGCCACCACTGGCACGTTCCACAGATACGATGAGACACGACATACTTCACTATCTTCCTTCCATACTTTTGCTTGGACATCAAGAATGTGTGTGCTGAAACAAATTATTTGACTTAATAAAACTAGAACTGCGGCTGAAGGAGAACTAAATATCACCGCTGACAACTTGGACAGTAAAACAAGGACAACTGAAAAGGGGAATTAGATCCATATAAAATGCAGCTATCGTACATATGTAATAATGTGTGTGCACTATTCATGCATGAAGTTTGAAGTTGATATCTTTACAAGTTAAAAGTTAAAAATAAACTGACAGACATACGGTCATAAAGACATATATATTCCTATATGTTTTAATAAAATTAAATGTACATTTTTGCTTCAGTGACAATTTATTGCTTGAAATGAAGTGTTTGTTACAATTAACTTACATGTTAGACTGTCAAAACCCCGTTTCTGCCATGCAGAATCCAGAGCTACTGACATGCCTTTTTGAGTTTTACACGGGTACTGCCCGGATAGTTCCCTCCTCGCCTTGCCTTTTTCCTGGAAAGAAATCTTCAATTTTCTATAACTTACAACATTTTCTTCATGTTATTTACCAAAACAATTTTATACTGAGGTCAAATACACAAGCACTTGTATAGGAGTATCAACTGGCGTAAGTGTTTAATATTAAGTGTGATATAATCCATATGTAAGTGTCATCGATTTTATTTATTCAGACATTCGTGACATAGCATGTCATTACTATTATTTTGTTTGATGAACCCTTTCAAACTTGATTAATAAATAAGCGTAAACAACATTCTTCATCCAAATGTTAATAACAAATACATGTATTATTATCCCTATCGGATACGAAACTGACTATTAACGCTACATTTTATTTATTAATTGAAACATGGGATCTACAGTAAAAATCACATAAAATAAACACAGTGAAATACCTACTTCATTTCCATCTGCATTTTCAAGCAGCGTCCGGAATTCGACCATCCGGCAACCGTGACAGTATTTTCACGAATCGTTTTCTTTATAATTATCAACACTGCTGTCCAATATTTGACTTTTATCATTAACTCCAGTCACATAATTATGATCAACAATTACACTTCTATCAATCTTTCTCTTTAGAGATAGCAATTTACTTTTCTTAAAACAACCAAACCTGTCACGTACATTTTTGTTTTGATTTAATTTAACATTGCGGGGCCTACATTTAGTATTTCATAGCAATTTTATCAAATATTCGCACGTACTCGGAAAACGTTCGGAGTAACGGATATGTTCGAAATAAGGCAATATTGCACAAAGTTCATTAGAGTGCTAATACCTTAATGTCAAGAGACAGAATGTAGAATAACAGGTTATTACCAGATATTGTTTAATACATAACAAGGGTTATTGGTTTACTTATATGTGTTGTGTTCTGAAAAAACTGGGCATAATGCATGTGCGTAAAGTGTCGTCCCAGATGAGCCTGTGCAGTTTGCACAGGCTAATGAGGGACGACACTTTCCGCTTTTATAACATTTTTCATTTAAATGAAGTCTCTTCTTAGCAAAAATCTAATTAATGCGGAAAGCGTCTTCCCTGATTAGACTGTGCGGACTGCACAGGCTAATCTGGGACGTCATTACGCACATACATTATGCCCAGTTTTCTCAGAACACTACACATATTTCTATATTTCAGATTTTAACCTATGGATTGGTGCTCCATAAAGGCTCGTTCTGTCGCAGTTTCTTCAACATACTTGATCTGCTGGTAGTCGGCGTATCTCTCCTATCATTCCTGTTAGAGTAAGTCAATTTAAAGCTTATTTTTCTCATTATTTGAACCTAATCATACTAAAATGGGTCTTATGGTCATATGTGACCATCTTCCCTGTCCTCTAAAGACACCACAAAAGCTTTTGTGTTTTTTAAACAGACAGTGTAACTCCTTACCAGACTGCACAAATGCGCAGGCTTGTCTGGAGCTACTCTGCTAGCATATGGCATAAGACCCATTTTTCGCATGATAATTTGGTCTTGAGTTAGTCAGTTCCTGTCATTCTCCTTGTTGTCTTAACAATAATTGTCTTAAAACATTTGACTTTTACTTAAATATTAGCCTCACTCTGTGAAAAGGGGGTTAAATGCATGTGCGTAAAGTGTCAATCCAGATTAGCCTGTGCAGTCCTCACAGGCTAATCAAGGGACAACACTTTCCTGCTTAACGGAATTTTCGTCAAGAAGAGGCTTCCTTTAAACGAAAAATTCAATATCAGTGGAAAGTGTTTTCCCTGATTAGCCCGTGCAGACTGCACAGGCTGATCTGGGATGACACTTAACGCACATGCATTTAACCCCGTTTTCACAGAGCGAGGTTCATATTTTTTCTACTTTTGTATTGTTCTCAGCACTGGAGAAGGAACGTTTTAGAATAATTTCACATGTGTGTGATTGTAAGGTAGAGTTTTTCAGAAATTGACTGAAATGAATTAACCTTTGTAGTTTCTAACACTATTTTAAATCATTAACTCAACTCCGCCTGCAGTTCTAATCAATTGCACCAGTCCAATGTCTGTTTTCATCACTAATTTCTCATTTTTTCCACAAACAATAAAATGTATTTTTATGCCCCCCTTCGAAGAAGAGGGGGTATATTGCTTTGCACATGTCGGTATGTCGGTCCGTCCACCAGATGGTTTCCGGATGATAACTCAAGAAAGCTTAGGCCTAGGATCACGAAACTTCATAGGTTCATTGATCATGACTGGCAGATGACCCCTATTGAGTTTGAGGTCACTAGGTCAAGGTCACAGGTCAAGGTCACAGTGACTGGAAATAGGAAAATGGTTTCCGGATGATAATTCAAGAACGCTTATGCCTGGGATCATGAAACTTCATAGGGACATTGGTCATGACCAGCAGATGACCCCTATTGATTTTTAGGTCACTTGGTCAAAGGTCAAGGTCACAGTGACCTGAAGCAGTAAAATGGTTGACTGGAAATAGGAAAATGGTTTCCTGATGATAACTCAAGAACCCTTACGCCTGGGATCATGAAACTTCATAGGGACATTGGTCATGACCGGCAGATGACCCCTATTGATTTTGAGGGCACTAGGTCAAAGGTCACAGGTCAAGGTCACAGTGACTGGAAATAGGAAAATGGTTTCCGGATGATAACTCAAGAACGCTTACGCCTGGGATCACGAAACTTCATAGGGACATTGGTCATGACTGGCAGATGACCCCTATTGATTTTGAGGTCANTCCCAGACTGTGTCTGCAAGTGTGACTAATGGAACTGTGTCCCAGACTGTGTCTGCAAGTGTGACTAATGGAACTGTGTCCCAGACTGTGTCTGCAAGTGTGACTAATGGAACTGTGTCCCAGACTGTGTCTGCAAGTGTGACTAATGGAACTGTGTCCCAGACTGTGTCTGCAAGTGTGACTAATGGAACTGTGTCCCAGACTGTGTCTGCAAGTGTGACTAATGGAACTGTGTCCCAGACTGTGTCTGCAAGTGTGACTAATGGAACTGTGTCCCAGACTGTGTCTGCAAGTGTGACTAATGGAACTGTGTCCCAGACTGTGTCTGCAAGTGTGACTAATGGAACTGTGTCCCAGACTGTGTCTGCAAGTGTGACTAATGGAACTGTGTCCCAGACTGTGTCTGCAAGTGTGACTAATGGAACTGTGTCCCAGACTGTGTCTGCAAGTGTGACTAATGGAACTGTGTCCCAGACTGTGTCTGCAAGTGTGACTAATGGAACTGTGTCCCAGACTGTGTCTGCAAGTGTGACTAATGGAACTGTGTCCCAGACTGTGTCTGCAAGTGTGACTAATGGAACTGTGTCCCAGACTGTGTCTGCAAGTGTGACTAATGGAACTGTGTCCCAGACTGTGTCTGCAAGTGTGACTAATGGAACTGTGTCCCAGACTGTGTCTGCAAGTGTGACTAATGGAACTGTGTCCCAGACTGTGTCTGCAAGTGTGACTAATGGAACTGTGTCCCAGACTGTGTCTGCAAGTGTGACTAATGGAACTGTGTCCCAGACTGTGTCTGCAAGTGTGACTAATGGAACTGTGTCCCAGACTGTGTCTGCAAGTGTGACTAATGGAACTGTGTCCCAGACTGTGTCTGCAAGTGTGACTAATGGAACTGTGTCCCAGACTGTGTCTGCAAGTGTGACTAATGGAACTGTGTCCCAGACTGTGTCTGCAAGTGTGACTAATGGAACTGTGTCCCAGACTGTGTCTGCAAGTGTGACTAATGGAACTGTGTCCCAGACTGTGTCTGCAAGTGTGACTAATGGAACTGTGTCCCAGACTGTGTCTGCAAGTGTGACTAATGGAACTGTGTCCCAGACTGTGTCTGCAAGTGTGACTAATGGAACTGTGTCCCAGACTGTGTCTGCAAGTGTGACTAATGGAACTGTGTCCCAGACTGTGTCTGCAAGTGTGACTAATGGAACTGTGTCCCAGACTGTGTCTGCAAGTGTGACTAATGGAACTGTGTCCCAGACTGTGTCTGCAAGTGTGACTAATGGAACTGTGTCCCAGACTGTGTCTGCAAGTGTGACTAATGGAACTGTGTCCCAGACTGTGTCTGCAAGTGTGACTAATGGAACTGTGTCCCAGACTGTGTCTGCAAGTGTGACTAATGGAACTGTGTCCCAGACTGTGTCTGCAAGTGTGACTAATGGAACTGTGTCCCAGACTGTGTCTGCAAGTGTGACTAATGGAACTGTGTCCCAGACTGTGTCTGCAAGTGTGACTAATGGAACTGTGTCCCAGACTGTGTCTGCAAGTGTGACTAATGGAACTGTGTCCCAGACTGTGTCTGCAAGTGTGACTAATGGAACTGTGTCCCAGACTGTGTCTGCAAGTGTGACTAATGGAACTGTGTCCCAGACTGTGTCTGCAAGTGTGACTAATGGAACTGTGTCCCAGACTGTGTCTGCAAGTGTGACTAATGGAACTGTGTCCCAGACTGTGTCTGCAAGTGTGACTAATGGAACTGTGTCCCAGACTGTGTCTGCAAGTGTGACTAATGGAACTGTGTCCCAGACTGTGTCTGCAAGTGTGACTAATGGAACTGTGTCCCAGACTGTGTCTGCAAGTGTGACTAATGGAACTGTGTCCCAGACTGTGTCTGCAAGTGTGACTAATGGAACTGTGTCCCAGACTGTGTCTGCAAGTGTGACTAATGGAACTGTGTCCCAGACTGTGTCTGCAAGTGTGACTAATGGAACTGTGTCCCAGACTGTGTCTGCAAGTGTGACTAATGGAACTGTGTCCCAGACTGTGTCTGCAAGTGTGACTAATGGAACTGTGTCCCAGACTGTGTCTGCAAGTGTGACTAATGGAACTGTGTCCCAGACTGTGTCTGCAAGTGTGACTAATGGAACTGTGTCCCAGACTGTGTCTGCAAGTGTGACTAATGGAACTGTGTCCCAGACTGTGTCTGCAAGTGTGACTAATGGAACTGTGTCCCAGACTGTGTCTGCAAGTGTGACTAATGGAACTGTGTCCCAGACTGTGTCTGCAAGTGTGACTAATGGAACTGTGTCCCAGACTGTGTCTGCAAGTGTGACTAATGGAACTGTGTCCCAGACTGTGTCTGCAAGTGTGACTAATGGAACTGTGTCCCAGACTGTGTCTGCAAGTGTGACTAATGGAACTGTGTCCCAGACTGTGTCTGCAAGTGTGACTAATGGAACTGTGTCCCAGACTGTGTCTGCAAGTGTGACTAATGGAACTGTGTCCCAGACTGTGTCTGCAAGTGTGACTAATGGAACTGTGTCCCAGACTGTGTCTGCAAGTGTGACTAATGGAACTGTGTCCCAGACTGTGTCTGCAAGTGTGACTAATGGAACTGTGTCCCAGACTGTGTCTGCAAGTGTGACTAATGGAACTGTGTCCCAGACTGTGTCTGCAAGTGTGACTAATGGAACTGTGTCCCAGACTGTGTCTGCAAGTGTGACTAATGGAACTGTGTCCCAGACTGTGTCTGCAAGTGTGACTAATGGAACTGTGTCCCAGACTGTGTCTGCAAGTGTGACTAATGGAACTGTGTCCCAGACTGTGTCTGCAAGTGTGACTAATGGAACTGTGTCCCAGACTGTGTCTGCAAGTGTGACTAATGGAACTGTGTCCCAGACTGTGTCTGCAAGTGTGACTAATGGAACTGTGTCCCAGACTGTGTCTGCAAGTGTGACTAATGGAACTGTGTCCCAGACTGTGTCTGCAAGTGTGACTAATGGAACTGTGTCCCAGACTGTGTCTGCAAGTGTGACTAATGGAACTGTGTCCCAGACTGTGTCTGCAAGTGTGACTAATGGAACTGTGTCCCAGACTGTGTCTGCAAGTGTGACTAATGGAACTGTGTCCCAGACTGTGTCTGCAAGTGTGACTAATGGAACTGTGTCCCAGACTGTGTCTGCAAGTGTGACTAATGGAACTGTGTCCCAGACTGTGTCTGCAAGTGTGACTAATGGAACTGTGTCCCAGACTGTGTCTGCAAGTGTGACTAATGGAACTGTGTCCCAGACTGTGTCTGCAAGTGTGACTAATGGAACTGTGTCCCAGACTGTGTCTGCAAGTGTGACTAATGGAACTGTGTCCCAGACTGTGTCTGCAAGTGTGACTAATGGAACTGTGTCCCAGACTGTGTCTGCAAGTGTGACTAATGGAACTGTGTCCCAGACTGTGTCTGCAAGTGTGACTAATGGAACTGTGTCCCAGACTGTGTCTGCAAGTGTGACTAATGGAACTGTGTCCCAGACTGTGTCTGCAAGTGTGACTAATGGAACTGTGTCCCAGACTGTGTCTGCAAGTGTGACTAATGGAACTGTGTCCCAGACTGTGTCTGCAAGTGTGACTAATGGAACTGTGTCCCAGACTGTGTCTGCAAGTGTGACTAATGGAACTGTGTCCCAGACTGTGTCTGCAAGTGTGACTAATGGAACTGTGTCCCAGACTGTGTCTGCAAGTGTGACTAATGGAACTGTGTCCCAGACTGTGTCTGCAAGTGTGACTAATGGAACTGTGTCCCAGACTGTGTCTGCAAGTGTGACTAATGGAACTGTGTCCCAGACTGTGTCTGCAAGTGTGACTAATGGAACTGTGTCCCAGACTGTGTCTGCAAGTGTGACTAATGGAACTGTGTCCCAGACTGTGTCTGCAAGTGTGACTAATGGAACTGTGTCCCAGACTGTGTCTGCAAGTGTGACTAATGGAACTGTGTCCCAGACTGTGTCTGCAAGTGTGACTAATGGAACTGTGTCCCAGACTGTGTCTGCAAGTGTGACTAATGGAACTGTGTCCCAGACTGTGTCTGCAAGTGTGACTAATGGAACTGTGTCCCAGACTGTGTCTGCAAGTGTGACTAATGGAACTGTGTCCCAGACTGTGTCTGCAAGTGTGACTAATGGAACTGTGTCCCAGACTGTGTCTGCAAGTGTGACTAATGGAACTGTGTCCCAGACTGTGTCTGCAAGTGTGACTAATGGAACTGTGTCCCAGACTGTGTCTGCAAGTGTGACTAATGGAACTGTGTCCCAGACTGTGTCTGCAAGTGTGACTAATGGAACTGTGTCCCAGACTGTGTCTGCAAGTGTGACTAATGGAACTGTGTCCCAGACTGTGTCTGCAAGTGTGACTAATGGAACTGTGTCCCAGACTGTGTCTGCAAGTGTGACTAATGGAACTGTGTCCCAGACTGTGTCTGCAAGTGTGACTAATGGAACTGTGTCCCAGACTGTGTCTGCAAGTGTGACTAATGGAACTGTGTCCCAGACTGTGTCTGCAAGTGTGACTAATGGAACTGTGTCCCAGACTGTGTCTGCAAGTGTGACTAATGGAACTGTGTCCCAGACTGTGTCTGCAAGTGTGACTAATGTAACTGTGTCCCAGACTGTGTCTGCAAGTGTGACTAATGGAACTGTGTCCCAGAGAGTGTCTTGTGGATTTATTAAGCTCCTGTTGCCATCCTGTCAGAGGTTTTACATGAGAAACATACTCCAAACATACCCAAATGTAGCTATATCTTGTGGCTTTATTCAGCTCCTGTTGCCATTCTGTCAGAGGTTTTACATATAAGAAACATACCCCAACGATACCCAAATTTAGCTATATCTTGTGGCTTTATTCAGCTCCTGTTGCCACCCTGTCAGAGGTTTTACATGAGAAACATACTCCAACCATACCCAAATGTAGCTATATCTTCCGTTGCACATGTCTTGTGGCTTTATTCAGCTCCTGTTGCCATCCTGTCAGAGGTTTTACATGAGAAACATACTCGAACGTAGCTGTATCTACCATTTCCCTTGTTTTTCTGTGCATATTTCACGGTTGTAATGACGGTAGTTCTACCACCAATGTATACCAGTTGTAAGGCACATTCTTTGAGTATACCCATTCAGCTTAATAGACAACGAAACGTTGCGTGACTTTATAACAGACAGCGTAGCTCTTGACTAGAATGCGCCATTGTGCAGACTCTTCTGGAGCTAGGCTAGCGGTATATGGTATTAGACCCATTTTCTCCTGACGCGGCTCATTATGTCCCCATATAATGTGACATTAAAAGTTTATCCCTAACTGCTGCTCTTCATTTTTTATTAACAGGTACCAAAAAAAATAACAGCGTTTGCATGCATACAGTGTATCTTTCAATGTTTTCACAACTTCATCTAGCATGGACACATTCTTGTAGAAAAAATGTCATTGACATCTGAGTTATTTGGAGTCAAGGCGTATCAAAGAACTTTTGTGTGATATATGCCATCATAATGCATTCAATTTTAATGGTCTGGTATATAACTTTAGACAATTGACAAAAAAAAGACTTGTGAGAAGAGAACTGTACTATTAATGTGCTATTAATGTTATATTTATATGATTTTTTATTATATACAACTTTATGTTCCTAAAAAATACAAATTGTATCAGTCAGTACAATACAACTGCACAGAAATAAATCCCGTATTATGCTACTCGCTAGTTTTCCAATTCCGTATTACCATACTCGCCAGACTACTTTTGATGACGTCACTTTAAATGCAGAAAATTATTAGAGCATTCTTGGTTAATTATGAACGCTTAAACTCATTTTTTTAACTTAAATGATTCAAAGTTGAATATAATAAATGGAATATTATGCAGGTCAATTGTTACAAGTGTTAGTATCAGTCTCGTGGCTTGCGCTAGATCGTATCACACTCGAGGCTCCGCCTCTCGTGAGATACATTATCACACAAGCCACTCGACTGATACAAACCCATGGAACAATTGACTAGCGTAATATTTCGTATTTATTTCCTTCCACCTTGTACAAACTTCCATGCTGAATTGCCTGTTTGCATTGTAGGCAATTCCATTTAAATAGTTACGTTTTTCTTGCAAGTGTTTAATTTTATGTATAAAAGATATGTAATTTGCTAAATCTTGGTATGTAAAAACAAAAGCACTCTAAAATTGTTGATTTTTTTTTTGCCATAGACAATACCGCAACATTGAGTTGGTTGTAACCACATTTTAATGTGTATTTCAGCAATGAAGCAATCTCTGTGGTGAAGATTCTCAGAGTGCTGCGTGTGTTGCGACCTCTAAGGGCCATCAACAGGGCCAAGGGACTCAAGGTATGTGTGTTGTGACCTCTAAGGGCCATCAACAGGGCCAAGGGACTCAAGGTATTTGTGTTGTGACCTCTAAATGCCATCAACAGTTCTTTTTTTTGACAAACCACGAAACTTCTTGCTGACAAATACGAATGATTTTACAGTATTCCTTTATTGTTGATATTTCTGAGCCAACAAAAATGTAATAATGAATAATGTATCCCCATTTTGCATTCACAGCATGTGGTGCAGTGCTTGATAGTGGCCATCAAGACGATCCAGAACATCATGATCATCATGTTGCTGCTGCAGTTCATGTTTGCGGTCATCGGCGTCCAGCTGTTCAAGGGCACATTCTGGAAATGCACAGACAGGTCAAAGTTCACCAAGGAGGACTGCAGGCAAGTCAAACTGGCGACAAAATATGAGCCTAGCTCTGGGAAAACGGGGCTTATTGCATGTGCGTAAAGTTTCGTCCCCGATTTTTCCGGAACGACACTTTTCACCTTCTCTGGATTTTTTGTTTAGAAGAGACATCTTTTAAACGAAAAATTCCTTTAAAGCTTAGTGTCATCCCAAATCAGTCTGTGTGGATTGCACAGGCTAATCTGGGACGACACTTTAGGCACATGCATTAAGAGGAATGTTCAGCAGGTACAAAAGTTTCTTTCTTACCATTTGTATATGTTTAGGCTCAACTGAGCACAACATGCTCATGGGAAGCTTTTTTGATCACCTTTTTATGCACCCTTCTTCGAAGAAGATAGGGTAAATTGTTTTTGGCCTTTCTGTCTGTCTGTCTGTCATTCTGTCTGTCCAAAACTTTAACCTTGGTTAAAGTTTTGTCATAACTTTTGCAATATTGATCATAGCAACTTGATATTTGGCATGCATGTGTATCTCATGGAGCTGCACATTTTGAGTAGTGAAAGGTCAGGGTAATCATTCAAGGTCAAAGGTCAAATATATGGGTCAAAACCGCTCAAAAGGGGGCATTGTGTGTCTGACAAACACGTCTCTTGTTTCAGTTATTTTTTGTGCGTCATCCATCGTCAACATCAACGTTATGAACACTGTATAGCTCTCATTAAATGCTAAACCTTAATGAAATGTGCTTAAAAAGGTGTCCCAATAAAATTCGGGCTTCTTTTAAAAGTGGGTCATATAGGATCAAAATCTAAGACACTAGGTCAAATAAAGAAAAAAAATGAACACTACACATTTGTATTGCCCAATCATCATGCAACTTGCTCGAAACATTTGTATTAATAATATCTCAAACAATTTCTAAAATGGTTCTCTAAACATTGACAGATCCTCAGAAAAGTCATGTTCTTTTGATTTCTGGTGAGTGACCGAGAACCGTTGGCTCTCTTATTTTTTTATTTTTTTCCCCTCCCAAGGCGGATATAGAATTGAAGTTGTCCGTCTTTCCCCCATTCTGTCTGTCCGTCAATCTGTCCGTCTGTCCATCACAAAATGATGAAATTGGCGGGGGATATCCATTCAATGAATTTGCTTTTTTGCTGGGACATTACTGTTATTTACAGTTAAATCAAGAAGATATGAAGTCACCTGACCATTGGAATTATGTGAGCCTTGCTCTGTGAAAAGGTGGTTTAATGCATGTGCGTAATGTGTTGTCCCATGAGTCCGCACAGGCTAATCAGGGACAACACTTGCCGCTTTTTCCTCT
Organism: Dreissena rostriformis; assembly: GCA_007657795.1. Classification (NCBI taxonomy): domain Eukaryota; kingdom Metazoa; phylum Mollusca; class Bivalvia; order Myida; family Dreissenidae; genus Dreissena; species Dreissena rostriformis. The sequence continues at coordinate 46,922 of VMBQ01005204.1, forward strand.
CTTTTTTTCGTTTAAAGGAAGACTTTCTTGATAAAAATCCAGTTAAGGCGTAAAGTGTCGTCCCTGATTAGCCTGTGTGGACTGCACAGGCTAAACTGGCACAACACTTAACGCACATGCATTAAACCTCTCACAGAGTGTGGCCCATATTATCTTAATAAAAACCATGAACCATTACTGTGTTGGTGTGTCATGAATCAGTCTGACGGCAGGAGATCATGAACCATTACTGTGTTGGTGTGTCATGAATCGGTCTGACGGCAGGAGATCATGAACCATTACTGTGTTAGTGTATCATTAATTGGTCTGACGGCAGCAGATTTGGAGCAAAATTTATCTAGATTTCTCCAAATCTAAAATATGTCATAGCATATTTTGAAAAAGCTGTGTTTTTTGCAGGGAAAAACTTTACCAACCTCATAAATATCAATAAACAGGAACAGGGTTGTTATGTTTTAGCTTACCTGATATGAAACAACAATACAATATGAGCCTCTTCTGGGAAAACTAGGCTTTATGTATGTGCGTAAAGTGTCATCTCAGATTAGCCTGTGCACTTTGGACAGGCTAATCAGATATGACACTTTCCACCTAAAACTAGATTTTTGCTAAAAAGAGACTTCATTCAAACGAAAAATACCATAAAAGCGGAAAGTGTTGTCCCTGATTAGCCTGTACAGACTGCACAGGCTAATCTTGGACAACTCTTTAAGCATATGCATTCAGCCCAATTTTCCCAGAACAGGTCTCATATCATTCAACCATCATTGAATAAGGTTATCCATTTTTTTTTACAGGGGCTATTTTGTGAGTTATCCAGACGGTGAGTTTGTCAATCCGGAGCAACATGAGCGCATATGGGAAAACAACAAACTCAACTTTGACGACGTGTCCCAGGCCATGGTGACCTTGTTCACAGTCTCCACATTTGAGGGCTGGCCTAAGTGAGTGGACTATTAAGTCTTGAATTATGCATTTATTATTTATTTTGGCAGACTGCACAGGCTAATCTGGGATGACACTTTATGCACATGCATTTAGCCCAGAACGAGGCTCAAATGGTGCCAACTCTTCCATTCCAGGCTGCTGTACACCTCCATAGATTCCAACAGCGAGGCCCAGGGTCCCATCTATAACTTCCGGCCTGGCGTGGCCATCTTTTACATCATCTTCATCATCGTCATCGCCTTCTTTATGGTGCAAGTCTTTGTCGGTTTCGTCATCGTCACGTTTCAGAATGAAGGGGAACAGGAATTTAAGAATTGTGAACTTGATAAAAATCAGGTAAGTGAGGAAACTCTCGAGTGTGTAAGTGGAACTATTTTACGGGTGATGGTCTGAATAGAACTACTTTTCTGGTTAGTGTCAAAGTGGTAAAACTTTAATTTGTAGCTTCTAAGTGGAACTTTTTTTCCTGGCTAGTGTTTATGTTCTACTTTACTGGTGAGTGTCTTAGTGGAACTACTTTACTGGCTAGTGTCTATGTTCTTCTTTACTGGCAAGTGTCTTAGTGGAACAACTTTTTCAAAATCCACGATGCTTCTTTATGAAACAAATGTAGTGGAAACTAAATTTCTTAACATCTAAAAATTTCTGAAGTTTGTATCTTATTAATTCATATGATGTGATTAACTTTTTTCAAATCAGTTTATCTTGCTGTATTTAGTTGGAACTGGACCATTTAATAAATAGTAAAAAATGTGTATTAAGAAATGTTTCTTATGAAGGACAGATCAGAACAAAAAAAAAATACTTTGAAATAACAAGGAATTTGGTTTAACAATGTTCGAAATAATGGTGAATGTAGTTTCTTAGTTTACACTTGTAAATGTCAGCATGTTATTTTTATTTTCTCACATATCACTTTTTATCCCCCGCCAGAGGCGGAGGGATATTGTTTTGGCGTTGTCCGTCCGGCTGTCCGTCCGGCACTTTTGTGTCCGGAGCCATATCTTGGAAGTGCTTTGGCAGATTTCATTGAAACTTGGTATGAGTATATATATGGATAAGACGATGATGCACGCCAAATGGCATTGTACACCATCTGTTAATTACGGAATTATGGCCCTTTGTATCTTGAAAAAATGCTTTTTACTAAAGGCACTTTTGTGTCCGGAGCCATATCTTGGAAGTGCTTTGGCGGATTTCATTGAAACTTGGTATAAGTATATATATGGATAAGAGGATGATGCACGCCAAATGGCATTGTACACCATCTGTTAATAACGGAGTTATGGCCCTTTGTATCGTAGTATGTTCATCCGTCCGATTTGCACCCATCCTTAAACAAAATATATGTTGCGGGGGATATCAATTCTACGAATTTGCTTGTTTATAATGTCTTCTTAAACTTTCTGGATATTTGTTTTTCAGAGAAAATGTATAGAGTTTGCGTTGAAAGCCAAACCCACACCTTGCTATATACCAAAGTCAAGATGGCAGTACAAGTTATGGTGGTTTGTTACCTCCAAGGCGTTTGAATACGTGATATTTGCACTCATCCTGGTCAACACTATAGCACTGGCATTAAAGGTACTTGGTTTGACCCATCAGTGGCAGATTAATTTTAATTCTAAGCTTTAAGTCAAATGAAGAGTGATATTACTTTATAAAAAAGAGAGTAAAATTCCTAGTTGTTCGATGGTTTTATTTATGGAGCAACATATTCTTCGATAAATAGACTAAAAATAATCTTAAAGCTAATAAATTAAAAAAACAATTACATTATTCAAGTTAATTTATTTTTTTCCTACACATGTAAGTCTATTAAAAATAATACATTCAAGAACCTATTACATTATTCAAGTTAATTTTAAATATAAACTCTTTTTTACCTACACAGGTTAGTCTATTATATTTTATAGTATCATGGACAGTCTGCTGAGTATTCCGATGCCCTCGACTACATGAACATGTTCTTCACAGGCGTATTCACAGTGGAGTTCGTCTTAAAATTGACAGCATTTAGATTCAAGGTAAGAAATGTTCACAGTGAAGTTCGCCTTGAAACTGACAGTATTTAGCTTCATGGTAACAAATGTTCACAAGAAAGTTTGCCTTGAAACTGACAGTATTTAGCTTCAAGGTAAGAAATGTTCAGAGCAAAGTTTGCGTTGAAACTGACAGTATTTAGATTCAAGGTAAGAAATGTTCAGAGCAAAGTTTGCGTTGAAACTAACAGTATTTAGATTCAAGGTTAGAAATGTTCTCAGCAAAGTCTGCCTTGAAACTGACAGCATTAAGATGCAAGGTAAGAAATATTCACAGTTAAATTTGTATTGAAACTCAGAGAGTGTTTAGATTTAAGTAAAGAAATGTTTACGGTTGAGTTTGCTTTGAAACTGAAAGCATTTAAATTCAAGTTAAGAAATGTTTAGAGTAAAGTCTGCCTTAAAATTGACAGCATTAAAATTCAAGGTAGAAATTTGCCTTGAAAAACTGACAGCATTAAAATTCAAGGTAAGACATGTTCACAGTAAAGTCTTCCTTGAAAGTAACATCATTTTGATTCAAGGAAAAAATTTCACATTTGAATTTACATTGAAAGTAACATCATTTAATTCCAGTTAGATTTAAGGTGAGAAATGTTCACAGTTGACTCTATGTTAAAACTTACAGCATTCAAATTCAAGGTAACAGGTATTCAAAGTCGAGCTTGCCTTGAAATGAATAACATTTACCTTCATTGGAAGAAATATTCCAGTAAACACAGATGAAATCAAAAGGATTTCTGGTAAAACTTATTTTTCAATGACAACATGTTGAATCATTGCTTAAAAGATATTTTAATATTATATAAATTTAATTTCTTAATATATACATTTACTTTTCTGTTATTTTCAGTACTACATCATAGATCCTTGGAATATATTTGACTTCATCATCGTTCTTGGCAGTTTTATAGATATTATCTACACAGAGGTCAATGTAAGTGAAGGCATTATCACATATTATTGCTCATACATTTTTCAATCAACCACATTTGTTTTTATGCACCCCTTCGAAGAAGAGGGGGTATATTGCTTTGCTCATGTCGGTCTGTCTGTCGGTCCACCAGATGGTTTCCGGATGATAACTCAAGAACGCTTAGGCCTAGGATCATGAAACTTCATAGGAACATTGATCATGACTCGCAGATGACCCCTATTGATTTTGAGGTCACTTGGTCAAAGGTCAAGGTCACAGGTAAAGGTCACAGTTACTGGAAATAGGCATTTTAAGGATTTAGCATGGTTCAAACAAGGGAAACAACTACCGTTTATGCATGTTCTTTTTGTTACATCATTTGCCTCCCTTGTAATTTATTTAAATTTTACCAAATGTAAGGCTAACTGCATTTTTGTAATGCATTGTATCAATAAACCTCGGGCAAAAATGAAATTAAGGTTGCATTATCTCTACC
>VMBQ01005204.1:51465-67072 GCA_007657795.1 Dreissena rostriformis
GTATGTCTTGAAAGTAACATCATTTTGAGTCAAGGAAAAAAGTTCACATTTGAGTAAGTCTTGAAAGTACCATCATTTTGAGTCACAGAGAAATGTTCACATATGAGTATGTCTTGAAAGTAACATCATTTTGAGTCAAGGAGAAATGTTCACATTTGAGTATGTCTTGAAAGTAACATCATTTTGAGTCAAGGAAAAAAGTTCACATTTGAGTAAGTCTTGAAAGTACCATCATTTTGAGTCACAGAGAAATGTTCACATATGAGTATGTCTTGAAAGTAACATCATTTTGAGTCAAGGAGAAATGTTCACATTTGAGTATGTCTTGAAAGTAACATCATTTTGAGTCAAGGTAAAATGTTCACATGTATGTATGTCTTGAAAGTAACATCATTTTGAGTCAAGGAGAAATGTTCACATTTGAGTATGTCTTGAAAGTCACATCATTTTGAGTCAAGGAAAAATGTTCATATTTGAGTTTACATTGAAAGTAACATCATTTTGAGTCACAGAAAAATGTTCACATTTGAGTATGTCTTGAAAGTAACATCATTTTGAGTCAAGGAGAAATGTTCACATTTGAGTATGTCTTGAAAGTAAAATCATTTTGAGTCAAGAAAAAATGTTCACATTTGAGTTTACATTGAAAGTAACATCATTTAATTCCAGTTAGATTTAAGGTAAGAAATGTTCACAGTTGACTTTGTGTTAAAACTTACAGCATTCAAATTCAAGGTAACGGGTATTCAAAGTTGAGCTTGCCTTGAAATGAATAACATTTACTTGCATGGGAAGAAATATTCCAGTAAACACAGATAAAATCAAAAGGATTTCTGATAAAACTTATTTTTCAATGACAACATGTTGAATCATCGCTTGAAAGATAATTAATATTATATAAGTTTAATTTCTTAATATATATTTACTTTTCTGTTATTTTCAGTACTACATCATAGATCCTTGGAACATATTTGACTTCATCATCGTTCTTGGCAGTTTTATAGATATTATCTACACAGAGGTCAATGTAAGTGAAGGCATTATCACATATTATTGCTCCAACATTTTTCAATCAACCACATTTGTTTTTTATACATTTGTATTTTTATTTTATTTTTTCGATCTTGGTACCTGCTGTTTTCCCTTGCATTTTCAATTATTAACATTGTTTTAGGAACTCTATTTTACATATTGGCGTTTTATACACAGTCATATTTGATTGAAAAGCAAAAATCAACTGTTTGTAAAGATCAAAATTCTTATCCGACTGTGTAAAAACACACAGTTTACTGTAAAATTGATCATTAACTGAGTGAACATTCTTATTCTAATACGTTGCAGTCCTCATTACTAATTTTATTGGGGTAAAATTTTGGTGCACACCAAAATATTTATTCGAACAGTTGATTTTGGCTGAATTTACTTTTGTTATCTAATATCTGTTTTGATGTAACAAATAACATTATGGTAACATTATTAAGGAAATCCTAGTTCAATCCATGATACATAATATGACTAGTTCACCTCGCAGGCTACAAATGTCAGTATTCACCTTGGGCTTTGCTTTTGGGCCAACGCTTGGGTGTTTTTTTCTCAATTCCATTCAATAAATGCTTGCCTATTTGCTTTCTTAAATGTTTTTAGTTCAGAATGAACGGTTGCTATGGATTCTTTCTATTTAAATGTCACAGACAATATTATGTCTCAATCTTGATCAGTGTGACTAATTGAGTCTTGTTTTGGAAAAACTGGACTTGATGCATGTGCGTATAATGTCATCCCTGATTAGCCTGTGTAGACTGCACAGGCTAATCTGGGACGACACTTTACGCACATGCATGAAGGCCAGTTTTCCAAGAACAAGGCTCAATTGATGACCTGGTGTTTGCATTTATGATATTATAAACAAAGGAATAAATAAGCACACCACAATTTGTTTTTTTCCCCCAAAGCAGTTTAAAAAAAAATGTATTCCAACTCAATGTTCATATCACATTTGTAAGATCTTCTGAGCATGAATGCATGCACTATAATCCCATGCTGTTATGGTCAGGGACTCTTCTCACTAATCTCTATGGAGGAAATCTCACATAATGTTTCGACATTCATAATATTCCTATTTGTCTCTGTGGGGTTTTTATGTTTGCAATTATATGTTAGCATTTCCTTAGGCATTTTGGTGAATACCAGAGTAGACTAAGTCTCTCCAAATGTGATGAGAAGACATGAATCTTCAATAACTGCACAACTGCAGGATTTAGATTACGAGTATACAATTTTAAAAAGTTTCACAAGTAGCCACATCATGCTAAAATGGGTCTTTTGCCATACGTGACCAGTGTAGCTCCAGGCCAGCATGGCAAATATCCCCCTTCTCCTTCCCTCCAATATCCTTCATAGCATGTGATTTATTTCAGCTCTCCTTGACCAAAAGAAATCTACATTGATATTGGCATACATCAGTTATCTCTCTTGATATTTATGTACATAATATTTCTACCTTGCTATTGATGTTCATTCATTATCTCCCTGAACAGCAATATAGATCAGTTATCTGCCATGATATTGATGTACCGGTAGATCAGTTTTCTGCCTTCATATTTATGTACAACAATTGTCTACCTTGATAATGATGTTCAGTAATTATCTCCCTTTATAATGCTGTAGATCAGCTATTTCCCTTCATATTTATGTATATCCGTTATGTACCTTGATAATGATGTTCAGTAATTATCTCCCTTTATAATGCTGTGGATCAGCTATTTCCCTTGATATTTATGTATATCCAGTATGTACCTTGATAATGATGTTCATCAATTATCTCCCTTTATAATGCTGTGGATCAGCTATTTCCCTTGATATTTATGTACATCCGTTATGTACCTTGATAATGATGTTCATCAATTATCTCCCATAAGAGTAATGTGGATCAGTTATCAATCCACATATTGATGGGCATAATTTATATACCTTTATTTTCTCCCTCACTTCGTTCGTCCGAAAATAAATAAATTCCTTGCTTACTAGCATACAAGTGACAACAAACATAACAACAAACACCAAATGTAGAAGGTCAGGTCCGCTCTTATTGTAGCCGTTTTACCAGCCGGATTTATGTAAGTAGACAAATGCATTAACAGATCATAGTTCTTGCCATTTAAAACCCAGGGACAAACACAAATCTTCCTTAACTATGTAAAACATATTATTGTCACACAAACAAAGCATTTACTCGACAGAAACTCTAAAATACACATTATTTCTTAAACTAGGATGTGTATAAAATGCAACATGACTCGCCCAGGAAAACCAGAAATAAAACCCTTTTTGAATGTCTAGGGAAAAAACTGGAAACCTGTGCCCGTTTGTCAAATGTCATGTTGCCAAGTGTTGGGCCTCACCCATACTAGTCAACTAGAAAAACAACAATCTTCAAAACATCACAAAAAGGTTAAAAGGAAATCATAAACACACCAATCCAACAGCAAAATCCTACATGAAAAATGTACATTTAAACCTGAAATAATACTTATATTCTAAAACTTAAAATGAGTATTATTATTACTGTTACAAATACAAATGTATATTTAACCACAGCGTGCGTTATCTCCTGTAAGCGGACCTCGAATGACGCTATACCCGCCAAAACTCACGAAAATCCCGTGCATAAGTAAACAGGCATACTTATTGAACTGTGACGAAAAGAATAGCAATGATATAGATGTTCATCCATTATCTCTCAGTGATGTGGATCAGTTATCTCCCTTGATATTGATGGACATTAGCTATATTCCTTGATATTGTTATCCCCCGCCAGAGGCGGAGGGATATTGTTTTGGCGTTGTCCGTCCGGCTGTCCGTCCGGCACTTTTGTGTCCGGAGCCATATCTTGGAAGTGCTTTTGCGGATTTCATTGAAACTTGGTATGAGTATATATATGGATAATAGGATGATGCACGCCAAATGGCATTGTACGCAATCTGTTAATAACAGACTTATGGCCCTTTGTATCTTGAAAAAATGCTTTTTACTATAGGAACTTTTGTGTCCGGAGCCATATCTTGGAAGTGCTTTGGCGGATTTCATTGAAACTTGGTAGGTGTTGTCCGTCCATCTGTCAGTATGTTCATCCGTCCGATTTGCACCCATCCTTAAACAAAATATATGTTGCGGGGGATATCAATTCTACAAATTTGCTTGTTGATATCAGTAATCTCCAATGATAACGAAAGGCATAAGTATTAATTTTAATGTTTGTGTATTATTTTTTAGTCAATATATTTCATAATGATATTGTATAAATAATAATAAAAACTGCATTGGAAAAAAAAGAGAAAAAAAAAGACTAGTGTATCTTTAAATGTCAATTGTACGAGCTGAGGTTCCATGTTAATTGGCAAACAGCATGGGCTTATATACTGCTCCATTATGTTTTGCTATAATATTCTTGCCATTTTGTGATCAAGGCGGAATATTGAAATGGATGAACTAGCGATGACATTAAAGTCCCATATAACACTAAAAATTAACGGAAATTTCAAAAAATATTTTGTAAAATAAAGTTAACAAAAAGAGAATTAGTGTTCCTTATAGCAATAGCCAAAATGTCAAGGCTAGATGTGTTCTGGTAACATAGATTTAATATGATATAAAATGGTCTTTTTTGTTTTTGTGTGGCACAATATATTCCATTTTAATTTCCCACAATGATATCTATTCATACGATACGCGAACACTTAAAGGGGACACAAACATGTGTTGAATACATTGTACCACAAAAAAACAAAATAGAGCATTCTGTATCGCGTTAAATGATAATGTTCCCAGACCACAAATTTACTAGTGTTAAAATTATGGCTATTGCTATAAGAAACACTGATTGTTTATGTGTTAACTTTATTATACGAAATGTTTAACAAAATTTCCGTTGATTTTAGCGTTATATAGATGACATTTAAGTAGAATTCTTCCGTTTGTCCAGAGCAAGGCTCATATGTTGATGATCACCACAATCACCATAGTAACAGCTACTTAAAGAATCAAGTTCACACTTATAGGAACATACTGCAAGTTTCTCTGATTTTAACAAACAAATCACATCTAATTGATTGAAATTAAACACTGTTAACTTAAGCTTAAAAATTGGTAATAGTTCGGAAATATTATATTAAATAAATGTAATGCCAGTATTACAGTCCATTTTCCCTTTGTTGCTTTTGTTATGTGTGCCTCAGCATCGATGGTTCAGTAATTGTTCATGTTGTCCCTGGAAAGTATCCAATAGATCATGTGACAACCTCGTGTGCGTCGTCCATCTGTACGTTAAGTTATAGTTACCTGTAAGATATGCCCAAATGATACATTGTTAATATTTTGTAACGCGAGTGAATCAAGCTCTATCATATAGTAGCTGCTACTTAAATAAAAAAAAAAATGAATCTTGTTAGAATAAATAGAAAAATGGATTATTTATGAATGGATCGAAAGAAGTTGATTTAATTGATTTTAATTTGTATTATTTAATTTACATCATTTTAAAGTTATTGTTAATAGTAATAGGATGGTACTTTAAATTGTTTTTATTGATATTTTGATGTTTTCCTTTTCATCGTAAATAAACACAGAATTTGAGTTTTGAATAATAGTGTTTGCATTATCCAGCTTAATCTTGAGTGCTTTGCCATATGCAAATCTGAATTAAAAGTCTTTTTTTATTTATAGATAATTAATTAAAATCTGATCATTGATTTACTATCATTCGACACAAATAATTAACTTGAATTACATTGACAATATGATCTAAAGATTAACACCAATATGTATAGTTCCGTGAAGTGAACATCAAGTAACGTTAACTTGAATGACGATAATAGATTTTTTAAGTCTTGGGTGTTTAATAAATGAATTTTTGCCCAGATATTCATAGTCAGACTGCCTGTCCAAGAATCATGAAAGACAAACTCAATCCAGCCTACACTGCACCATCTATCTGGTCCATTCTTTAATGTTACCACATACACAACCCTTTCTTATGACGTACCCTTTGGGTCAAAAGTTCATATCCGCCAACAGCTAAAAATAGAAATCACAGCGGTGACAAAATTGTCACCGCTGTGACAATTTTGTCACTTCGGTCATAAATTTATCACTGCTGTGATATATTTGTAACTGCGGTGATACTTTGGACAAAAGGACAAAAACATATGAAAAAACATATGAATAAACTTATCAACTATCCTTATTCATCCGTTTTGATTTTATTTTTTAACTTTTATTAAATATTTAATTATTTTCTTGAAAAAATCTCGATTTGTTACGGGTAAAATGGTTGAAAACTGACCCAAAGAAATAAATGTAACAGCAGGTATAAAAATATACCAACAGTCATAATTTGTCACCGCCGTGACAAAATTGTTACCGCAGTGACAAAATAGATATCACAGCGGTGACATAATTGTAACAGCAGTGAAAGAATTGTCACCGCGGCAACAATTTTGTCACCGGGATGATATATTTTTTTAGCTGTTGGCGTATTTGTACTTTTGACCCAAATGGTACGGCATACTTTCTCACTAGTCCTGCACCAACGGTGTATTGACCGTCAGTTCTTTACACATTCTTTTGCATTGAGCCTCACTCTGGGTAAACTAGGCTTAATGCATGTGCGTTAACTGTAATCTTAGAATCAGGGACAACACTTTTCGCTTTAAGGCGGAAATGTTTTACCCGATTAGCCTGTGCAGACTGCTCAGGCTGATCTTGGATGTAACACTTTACCCGCATGCTTTAAAACCTGTTTTTCCCAGAGCGTAGCTCAAATGTTTTGAGTACTGACGATAAGAATTTAGTTTTCTTGCACATAACATTTCTTACTTAAAAAATGCAAATCAACCTTACTTTGACTCACCTTTTTCCCCCTATTTTTCATCTAAAAAAGCTAGGTGTGATTGATACATGACTTTGCATAAAACATAAGGTTTGACTGTAACCCTTTATTCATGCCAATAACCACACATGGGCCCCTATTCACCAACCAATTCTTAGACTAAGGGCAAAAGAATAGTCTTTGATGAAATAACAATACCTGCAAGTTTGCATATAGACAGGCTAAAAATGGTGCTTTTTCCATCAACATCTTGTTCCAAATGTAGAATTACACAATCCTATGTGTTAACTGCAATTTTAGACTTCACCTTCAAGTAGTTTTAGAACATTACAGTTTTAAGAATATTCGACCTGACATTTCAACACAAAACACCTGGGTGTGCTTTATACATGACTGTACCTAAAACACAAGGTTTTACTGTTATCCTTCATTCATTCCAATACCCAGACATGTTCGACTGGACATTGTTGCATTGTCGTTTTTTGGTTTTAGACGGGCTCTCTGATGATCAGCATCAACTTCTTCCGTCTGTTCCGCGTGATGAGGCTCATCAAGCTCCTGCACCAGGGCGAGGAGATTGGCACGCTTGTTTGGACCTTCATCAAGTCTTTCCAGGTACGTGGCCCTGGCCTCGACCAATATTTTAGCTACACTCTGAGAAAAGCAGGCTAAATGCATGTGCGTAAAGTGTTGTCCCAGATTAGCCTGTGCAGTCCGCACAGGCTAATCAGGGACGACACTTTCCGCCAGGTAGGCCGCAATTTTTGTTAACATTTGAGTCTCGCTAGGTGAAAAAATCGTTAAATGCATGTGCGAAAAGTATTCAAAATGATCACAGTTACATGATTTTTTTTTAAACTTTGGCTTATTATTTTACTTCAAATATTTGAGCCTCGCTCTGTAAAAAGTGGTGTTAAATGCATGTGCGTAAAGTGTCATCCCAGATTAATCAGGGATGACACTTTCTGCCTAAACTGGATTTTGGTCAAGAGGAGTCTTCCTTGAAAAAGAAAAAAACAATAAATGCGGAAAGTGTTGTCCCTGATAAGTCTGTGCGGACTGCACCGGCTAATCTTGAACGACACTTTACGCACATGCACTACACCCCCTTTTCACAGAGCGAGGCTCAAATATTTGTAGCAAAAAAAAATAAGCCAAAATTTAAACAAAAATCATGTAACTGTAATCATTTTAAATACCGCCCTTAGTGGTTATACAACATTGACATTAACATAGAATTAGATAATTAAACATTGAAATGCAAGATCAACATTCTTTTTATGCCCCCTTTTTAAAAAAAAGGGGGTATATTGTTTTTGGCCTGTCTGTCATTCTGTCTGTCATTCTGTCCCAAAACTTTAACCTAGGTTAAAGTTTTGTCATAACTTTTGCATTATTGATGACAGCATCTTGATACTTTGCATGCATGTGTATCGCATGGAGCTGCACATTTTGAATGGTGAAAGGTCAAGGTCATCCTTCAAGGTCAAAGGTCCAAAAAAAATTAAAGCGGCACAGTAGGGGGCATTGTGTTTCTGACAAACACATCTCTTGTTGTTTTTTTTTTCCAGTTCAATATATCTTGTTTTCCTCATCAATATGTGTGCATGTGTCAAGGGCATCCCACTCCACACTCTACAGAGTTTACAAGCAATATATACAGCTAACAAGCAATATGTACATATTATAACACATTTTAAACATTTTACAATCAATCGCTTTTACATTACAATATTAACAATATCTTGTTAAAGAATTGATTAAAGTCCCTTATCACAACTACTGTAAATGGGGTTACAACAGATCCCATTCTAAACTTTAACCCTTTGCATGCTGGGTAATTTGTCGTCTGCTAAAATGTCGTGTGCTGTATTTCTAAAATTAGCATTTTCTTCGATTTTTTTCAAAGAATACTATCAGAATAGCAAACAGTTTGGATCCTGATGAGACGCCACGTTCTGTGGCGTCTCATCTGGATCCAAACTGTTTGCAAAGGCCTTCAAAATCCGGTTCCAGCACTCAAAGGGTTAATTTAAATCAATAAAATAATTCATTCTATTGAGGATGCTCATTTGCATACACTTTCTCATTTGTTGACTTGAAAGTTGATTTCTGTTATCACTCTTGGAATATAACGATGCTGCAATGTAATCTTCTTATTTCAGTTAAGAATGAGAACCTGATTAATAATTTTGTTGGAAAATTTGCATGAGGGTTAAAGTCTTTGGAAGAACAAATTACCCTACAGAAAGTGTGGCAATCCTGCATTTCACAGCCAGCCTTAAACAAAAATTTATTGGCAATGTCCAAAAATCTTTTGCATGTCTGTGCATACAAATAAGACTTTTCTTGTGCGAAATGCTTATCTGTACTAAGTGCACATACTTTTGTCGGTTACTGTCATACTACAGTTATAAGGGAGAATGGCATTGTATTTCTATTGCAGGCTCTTCCATACGTAGGTCTGCTGATAGTGATGCTGTTTTTCATCTATGCAGTCATCGGCATGCAGGTGTTTGGCCGAATCGCCCTTGACGATGAGACGACACACATTCATCGGAACAATAATTTTCAGACTTTCCCACAAGCCTTGCTCGTTTTGTTCCGGTAAGTGTGGGCTACCTTGTGTTACCTGAAGGACTCCCTGTTGATGATTAGTAGAAATAACAGTACCATGAGTTTTGGTAAAATTTAAGTACCTGAATAAAACTGGGGTCTATGGCCGACTTGCAATATATTCAATATTGCAAAAAAGTTATTGTGATATATTTGTTCTGCAGTTTAATAACCTGTTTGCTATTCATCAGTATCCAATTTGTTCTCATCATATTTCAAACCATCATTTTTTGTCCCACACGGTGACAGCCTGTCCTATAGTCCCCACATTTCCCATTGCAGATCTGCCACTGGTGAAAACTGGCAGGAAATCATGCTATCGTGTCGCGCTGACCCCACAGTCAAGTGCGATCCCCTGTCAGAAAACAGAGGTGCAGAAACCTGCGGGAACAACTTTGCCTTCCCATACTTCATATCCTTCTATGTACTCTCCTCATTTTTGGTAAGTTGTAAAATGAATGCATGTGCCAAATGTGTCCTCACAAGTTAGCCTGTGCAGTCCACACAGGCTAATTAGAGAAATGCTTTCTGCTTTTATAGAATTTTTGTTTAAAGGAAGTCTTAACCAAAAGTCCAGTTTAGGCGGAAAGTGTTTGCCCTGATAAGCCTTTTCAATTTTGTATGTATAACGATGAACTGGAATTGTTCAAATTATATGAATAAACTTTCTGTTCTGTTCCTGTGCAACTGCACAGGCTAATCTGGGATGACACTTTATGCACAAGCGTTTAGCCCATTTTTCCAAAAACGATGCTCATATTATATCTTGTTTTGTTTTTGTCCTTGTTTAAACAACTACTAATGCATGGTCTTTCCAAACACATGCAACTACCGGTCTTCTCATGATATGGACTCACGTGTCAATTAGAGTAAAAATCTTGAGATATGTGAACATTATTGTTTTAACTAAATGAACATAATTATTCGGAACTCAAATTATCCCTAGCTTAATTTTGTTTTTTAACTGTTATGCATATGATTAATACCATAATGACAAAAGTTTTGAGGTCACTTTATTTTTTGTGACAAAACATAACCCCATGGAGTTACGCTGATGTTATTTGACCTGTGTAAATTAGTGGAAACTATTTTTTCACTTAACAATAAATTTAAAACTGTTCATGTCTATAAAGAATTTTACTTGTTATATACCTAATGATGAAATATGACATTTCTGCAGTGAAATAACAGCAGTGAAAAGAACAAAGTTGTTCTTTTCACCGGTGAAAAGAACAAAATTTCGGAATTCCTTTTTCTATTTTTAGATTATCATATCAAGATGTACTTCCCTTGTTTATATCCGTGTTTATATTTATGATCACGAGTGATATAAAATTGATATTCCACCGAATCCAACACATGTTCTTTTAATTTTATGCTTTTTCTTTACCGTTTATTTACATTGTGAAAGAGTTTTACTGAAGAATTTCCCTGGAATAATGACGTCATATCGTCAACAAAATGACGTTATTTCGTCAACAAAATGACGTCATTTCAATGTATTGAGGCATGCCACGGGAGAGAGGGTCACTTTTCAGTGAAAGGGAAATTATTATTAATTATTTTCTTGAAAAAGGGGCATAAAAGAAACAGAAAATGTGTTCATGTCAGTGTAAGATCGTTTTTTATTTCACTTGCGATCTTCTTTTATTTCACTTGTGGCTGCCCCACTCGTGAAAATATATTTTCTATGATCACTTGTGAAATAACAAACGATCTTACACTGACATGAACAAATATCCTCTATGCCTTTCATGCAATACAGCATGACACGTACACCCCACAGATAATTGAGGAGCATCATGAAAATATGGATCTTATTCCATATGCTACCACAGTAGCTTCAGACTGCACAGTCGCCAAGTCTGGCCAGGTGCTATGCTATAAAGTCACACAAGGTTTCCTGGTCTCATTAGCGGACAGGGTAGCTTCTGACCAGACTGGGCAATTGTGCAGGCTTTTCTTCAGCTTCACTGGCCGCATATGGCCTAAGACCCATTTCCTCATTACTCGGGTCAAATACTCTTTGAACAATTGTCTTCAGGACATTCTGCTTGTATCAGATCACAATGCAATATGAAATGTACCTATGTAAATGACAATGTGAGTGTTAATCTTGTTTCGTTCCAGATCATCAATTTGTTTGTGGCCGTCATCATGGATAACTTTGACTATCTCACTTCTGATTGGTCAATTCTTGGTCCACATCATTTGGACGAATTTGTTCGGCTTTGGGGAGAATACGACCCGGAAGCAACGTAAGTGTGCAAATGACCTAGATCTGAAAATACTGTGACAAACTCATGTATTTATTTTTGCTTAAGGTATTTACTTAAGTATCATTTTGAAAGATAATTGCATTCTTAGCATATTATTGTTTTTATGCCCCACAGTCTATACTGGGGGACATATTTGTTTGCCCTGTGTGTTTGTTGGTTTGTTTGTTGGTTTGTTTGCACAAACTTTAACATTGGCCATAACTTTTGCAATATTGAAGATAGCAAATTAATATTTGGCATGCATGTGTATATCATGGAGCTGCACATTTTGAGTGGTGAAAGGTCAAGGTCATCCTTCAAGGTCAAAGGTCAAATATATGGGTNAATAGAAAAATGGATTATTTATGAATGGATCGAAAGAAGTTGATTTAATTGATTTTAATTTGTATTATTTAATTTACATCATTTTAAAGTTATTGTTAATAGTAATAGGATGGTACTTTAAATTGTTTTTATTGATATTTTGATGTTTTCCTTTTCATCGTAAATAAACACAGAATTTGAGTTTTGAATAATAGTGTTTGCATTATCCAGCTTAATCTTGAGTGCTTTGCCATATGCAAATCTGAATTAAAAGTCTTTTTTTATTTATAGATAATTAATTAAAATCTGATCATTGATTTACTATCATTCGACACAAATAATTAACTTGAATTACATTGACAATATGATCTAAAGATTAACACCAATATGTATAGTTCCGTGAAGTGAACATCAAGTAACGTTAACTTGAATGACGATAATAGATTTTTTAAGTCTTGGGTGTTTAATAAATGAATTTTTGCCCAGATATTCATAGTCAGACTGCCTGTCCAAGAATCATGAAAGACAAACTCAATCCAGCCTACACTGCACCATCTATCTGGTCCATTCTTTAATGTTACCACATACACAACCCTTTCTTATGACGTACCCTTTGGGTCAAAAGTTCATATCCGCCAACAGCTAAAAATAGAAATCACAGCGGTGACAAAATTGTCACCGCTGTGACAATTTTGTCACTTCGGTCATAAATTTATCACTGCTGTGATATATTTGTAACTGCGGTGATACTTTGGACAAAAGGACAAAAACATATGAAAAAACATATGAATAAACTTATCAACTATCCTTATTCATCCGTTTTGATTTTATTTTTTAACTTTTATTAAATATTTAATTATTTTCTTGAAAAAATCTCGATTTGTTACGGGTAAAATGGTTGAAAACTGACCCAAAGAAATAAATGTAACAGCAGGTATAAAAATATACCAACAGTCATAATTTGTCACCGCCGTGACAAAATTGTTACCGCAGTGACAAAATAGATATCACAGCGGTGACATAATTGTAACAGCAGTGAAAGAATTGTCACCGCGGCAACAATTTTGTCACCGGGATGATATATTTTTTTAGCTGTTGGCGTATTTGTACTTTTGACCCAAATGGTACGGCATACTTTCTCACTAGTCCTGCACCAACGGTGTATTGACCGTCAGTTCTTTACACATTCTTTTGCATTGAGCCTCACTCTGGGTAAACTAGGCTTAATGCATGTGCGTTAACTGTAATCTTAGAATCAGGGACAACACTTTTCGCTTTAAGGCGGAAATGTTTTACCCGATTAGCCTGTGCAGACTGCTCAGGCTGATCTTGGATGTAACACTTTACCCGCATGCTTTAAAACCTGTTTTTCCCAGAGCGTAGCTCAAATGTTTTGAGTACTGACGATAAGAATTTAGTTTTCTTGCACATAACATTTCTTACTTAAAAAATGCAAATCAACCTTACTTTGACTCACCTTTTTCCCCCTATTTTTCATCTAAAAAAGCTAGGTGTGATTGATACATGACTTTGCATAAAACATAAGGTTTGACTGTAACCCTTTATTCATGCCAATAACCACACATGGGCCCCTATTCACCAACCAATTCTTAGACTAAGGGCAAAAGAATAGTCTTTGATGAAATAACAATACCTGCAAGTTTGCATATAGACAGGCTAAAAATGGTGCTTTTTCCATCAACATCTTGTTCCAAATGTAGAATTACACAATCCTATGTGTTAACTGCAATTTTAGACTTCACCTTCAAGTAGTTTTAGAACATTACAGTTTTAAGAATATTCGACCTGACATTTCAACACAAAACACCTGGGTGTGCTTTATACATGACTGTACCTAAAACACAAGGTTTTACTGTTATCCTTCATTCATTCCAATACCCAGACATGTTCGACTGGACATTGTTGCATTGTCGTTTTTTGGTTTTAGACGGGCTCTCTGATGATCAGCATCAACTTCTTCCGTCTGTTCCGCGTGATGAGGCTCATCAAGCTCCTGCACCAGGGCGAGGAGATTGGCACGCTTGTTTGGACCTTCATCAAGTCTTTCCAGGTACGTGGCCCTGGCCTCGACCAATATTTTAGCTACACTCTGAGAAAAGCAGGCTAAATGCATGTGCGTAAAGCGTTGTCCCAGATTAGCCTGTGCAGTCCGCACAGGCTAATCAGGGACGACACTTTCCGCCTCAGGACCTTCATCAAGTCTTTCCAGGTAGGCCGCCATTTTTGTTAATATTTGAGTCTCGCTAGGTGAAAAAATTGTTAAATGCATGTGCGAAAAGTATTCAAAATGATCACAGTTACATGATTTTTTTTTTAAACTTTGGCTTATTATTTTACTTCAAATATTTGAGCCTCGCTCTGTAAAAAGTGGTGTTAAATGCATGTGCGTAAAGTGTCATCCCAGAATAATCAGGGATGACACTTTCTGCCTAAACTGGATTTTGGTCAAGAGGAGTCTTCCTTGAAAAAGAAAAATACAATAAATGCGGAAAGTGTTGTCCCTGATAAGTCTGTGCGGACTGCACAGGATAATCTTGGACGACACTTTAGGCACATGCACTACACCCCCTTTTCACAGAGCGAGGCTCAAATATTTGAAGCAAAAAAAAAAGCCAAAATTTAAACAAAAATCATGTAACTGTGATCATTTTAAATACCGCCCTTAGTGGTTATACAATATTGACATTAACATACAATTAGATAATTACACATTGAAATGCAAGATCAACATTCTTTTTATGCCCCCTTTTTAAAAAAGGGGGTATATTGTTTTTTGCCTGTCTGTCATTCTGTCTGTCATTCTGTCCCAAAACTTTAACCTAGGTTAAAGTTTTGTCATAACTTTTGCATTATTAATGACAGCATCTTGATACTTGGCATGCATGTGTATCGCATGGAGCTGCACATTTTGAATGGTGAAAGGTCAAGGTCATCCTTCAAGGTCAAAGGTCAAAAAAAAATTAAAGCGGCACAGTAGGGGGCATTGTGTTTCTGACAAACACATCTCTTGTTTTTTTTTTGTATTTTTTTTTTCCAGTTCAATATATCTTGTTTTCCTCATCAATATGTGTGCATGTGTCAAGGGCATCCCACTCCACACTCTACAGAGTTTACAAGCAATATATACAGCTAACAAGCAATATGTACATATTATAACACATTTTAAACATTTTACAATCAATCGCTTTTACATTACAATATTAACAATATCTTGTTAAAGAATTGATTAAAGTCCCTTATCACAACTACTGTGAACGAGGTTACAACAGTTCCCATTCTAAACTTAAATTTAACCCTTTGCATGCTGGGAAATTTGTCGTCTGCTAAAATGTCGTCTGCTGAATTTCTATAATTAGCATTTTCTTCGATTTTTTTCAAAGAATACTATCAGGATAGCAAACAGTTTGGATCCTGATGAGACGCCACGTTCTGTGGCGTCTCATCTGGATCCAAACTGTTTGCAAAGGCCTTCAAAATCCGGTTCCAGCGCTCAAAGGGTTAA
>VMBQ01005205.1:0-21427 GCA_007657795.1 Dreissena rostriformis
TGCAACATGAATGGGTGGCGGATAAACCCTTCCATAGCTAACAACTGCTGAGTGCTTTATTTGGACTGGTTTTATCTGGCCTGTCAAAACGAGTGTTTGTTTTCATTTCTTTAAGACTCACATGCCGTCAATAAATGCTGGAGTAGGCGATGCTTTTCGAGTGTTCGCGTCTACGTCTACGAAAATACTTCCGGAAATTATCGTCGTAGTGGGCGTTTAAAATGTAAATGAACACAGCCAAAACTGCTTTCAATTTCTTTCCTGTTACATGTCAATATTGCTAGTATAGATTTATGCATACGTTGTGGATTATGAAACAGTGCCAACATTTTGTTTAGAGACAAGGGATATAAACAAGTTTCGGAAAAGATACAGATTCAGCATCTTGAACCCATTTATGCCTAGTGGACTCTCCCATCCATCTAAATTGAATCAATTTATTTCCAAAATTAGGGATGTCTAGTATATTTATTTCTATATTTAGAATATTTCTTACAGAAACAAATCTTTAAGCAAACAGCGCAGCATAAATGGGTTAATACCAAAATTGGATTAATGTATGTTAATGCGTTAATAGAATGATCAGTCATCATCTGAGCTTTTGTTTAATTATTTGTCACGTGTTGCTAACACATTGCAAACTAATAATACATGCTCGAATACGTTTCAAAACATAAAAATATCCTCCGGTGACCGATTATCGATAAGTTAAGAGAACAGGTAACAGAATTTCTGAATTAATGCAAACAGTGCAACAACACACGATTTACCTACAAAGATTGTTTTTAATCCCCGTTAAATCCATGTCAAATTTGTTTATTTACAGCGTGTTTAAACAAGCAAAGTCGATATTTATATACACACTGAAATAACATTGAATTTCACTTCTCACATGGGTAACATAGTATCGCGACGTCACATCGAAAAAGCAGAGTACTCGATTGCAATAGGCATTAGGCCAACTAAACTAAAACATTTGATTTACTGAACATATTTTATATTAACTTAAACAGTAATTAAACTTTTTTTATAACTTCTATTATCAATTTAACAAGTTTCTGTTCTGTCGGTCATTCTTCTTTTGAGCAACATGTGCACATGTTGAAAAGTCCCTATATATTTCGGCAATTATGTTACTTTTGAAATATTTGATTGAATAAACGTCCAATCGGAACGGGAGTTTTCCCACTGAACATGCATATATCACCTGACGCGATGTGCGCGCAAAGTTCATATGCTTTAAGAATCCACGATGATTTCATGCAATATTTTCTGACAATCGGGAGAAAGTTAAAGTAAGTGTTTTGAATAGATGAAAATGTTGTGTTAACACTAGTGAAGTCATCTGCTGCACTTTGCCATGTATGTTTAAATTTAATGAACAGAACTAATAAAATGAATGGAATATGGATACATTTGGATTATTTTAGTTGATTCGTTACATTTTAACGACCTAAACGACATTCAACACCTACCAAAAGTAGTTCTTATAGTGGGCGGGACTAAACAAACATCGAACGCGACACATTTGCATGATGATCTTAAATTTGGGCGGAGTTAAAAAGTGTTATCAATGGGCGGACTTTAGAAGTGTTATCCAGCGTATCCACTGTTATTGTGCACTAGTATAATAAGAAAAGTACGTATATGTTCAAATTCAACGTTCATAAGTTCAAAGATAGACCTTTCCATAGACATCCCACAACAGTTCAAATATATCAAATATATACCAATACTATGATCAATAAGCGTTACTATTTCTCAATTTGATTTTAATCACTTTATATTCACTAGCATTCTAAACAGTACGATGATGATAACGAGACAGACCGATGACGGCGAAACAAATATATGCTTCAATTATCCGCTGTTTTCATAATGTCTGATAAAAATGCATGCATACAATCAACCACACTGTTCAAACTGATTGAATCGTTTTCGTCGTCGTATCGTGAATGTATAAAACGAGAGACCATAATGCGTGACACAGATTGTGTCTTTCCACTAACCTAGCCGACCATACTTTTTGGTTCCGACTCAAAACTTTTGATTATATATATAACGAGGTGTGCTGTAAAAATGCCAGAGGTAAAAATGTCATAGGTAAAAATGCCAGAGGCAAAGATGCCAGAGGAAAAAAAGCCAGTAGTAAATTGTTAAAAAAGCCAGAGGAAAACATGCCAGAGGTGAAAATGCCAGATGTTTTATAGTGAAATAGTTAGTTTGATATATGATTTACTCAGAGTCAATATCATTGACTTATTTGCAAATATAGAGAAGTTCCTTCTTTCGTTAAGATGCTTAAAAAGTCGTCTGCTGCATATTTATTTAAATAGGGAAAGAGTCACACCTTTTTTGACACAGTATCCTGTCAATTTTCAAGGCCATGTTATGCTACTTATGTATCTTCATGAAGGATATTTAATAAAGCGTTAATTTAAATTCTTATCATACATGTAAAAATGCTGTTCAAGAGTTTTTCACAACCAAATACCAATTACAAATAAAAAATTAATAAAAATTACACATTTTGTTTCAATTATTTTTGTTTAATGATTCACGCACAATAAAGCCCCATCAGTAAATGTAATCATCAGCAAAACCATGTTTGTTTTTCACATTGCTTTAATAAATTATTGTCCTCAAAATCAAACAATTCCACTGCAACAATTAAAATCTAATAGGTTTAAAAAGGAATTTAAAAGGTTTTCTTTGATGACTGATCATCAAAGACACAAAATTACAGTTGAAGTATATTAGTAAGTTCATTATAATAAATATAAATTGTTCAAAAAGACAAATTCATCAGTAAAAAAGCATATACTCGTCAATACTCAATATCCTAAGAAATATTGCTAAGAACTCTATTTTGTTATATATCATCTGGTACTTATACCTTTGGCATTTTTGTTTCCTCTGGTATTTCTACCTTTGGCATTTTACCTCTGCTGGCATTCCCCAGGAATATGGTCAGACACAGCGGTAAGACAGCGCGAAAGGGGAATGGTGCGGAAGGGTGCGCGCCCCTTTCCGCGTGTCGATTTTTTTATTATATTTTCTAACTGTTCTACATCAACATCTACACTACTCTGGAGCTACTTAAACACAACATTTTCTTTTATAAATGTTTTTCTCATTTTTTTTTATTCAAGCCATATATTATAAAATTAAATAAAAAGCAAAAAAACAGTATGCATTGGCAAGCAAAAATGATTGAAAAACAACAACAATACAGTTATATATAACAAGTTCAAAAACCGTTCTCCGAGGCTTCTACTGGTGTCAGGCATCCACCATTTCCCCAAAGTCCTATGCCTCAATGTCTGGCCCTTCAATGCTGACCATCATCAGAGCATTGAGGACAGCAGACTTCATGCGAGCACGATTTTCTGTCTTAGTCCATTTCATTGTGCTGAAGCCCTTCTCGCTGTCTGAAATACACACAATTTGTAAATTACTCTGAAATTAGATCTTTTGAATCGCTTTGATTTAAATACAAAAATATATTTAAGCAAAACAAAAACATCTTTCGTTTGGTATTGTGCTCTTGACAGCCTTGTTAAGTACCTACCAGCTGTAGGTGTAGGAATGAGCAGGCCAACAGATGCCAGCTTGTAGAGATGGTTGTGGCTGTTCCGTAAATGGGTGGCCAGCCACTCCATTGCCTCATCAGCCTTCTTCTTTGCGCCCTGTAGGTTGCCTCGAACCTGCCTCCAGTTGTCCAGTGCTGCGTAAACGGGAAGGTTAAACTGGTCAGCTAGTTTCTAAAAAAACACAAAGTTACACTGATTGATTTTCAAATATTTTGTAACATAATCTGATTATTAACAATTTATTATCATGGAGTACATCTCTGAATTTACATTGATTGACAATAAATATCACGTTCCAGTTTTAGTGCATTACATTGATACCCTGCTCGCCATGGTTGCCCATATCTCCAGTGGGGAACTTGGTGGTGTTGAAAAACTCGAACAGCTGCAACAATAGCAAGTCTGGTAACCGTTCTTCTATGTTGGACATCAGCTGCTGCACAAAAGGCCGATATGCCTAGAAATGAGTTGGAAACAGATTAGTTATTGACATGCTAAGTGTTAGCTTGTCTTTGTATTTCTTTACTTATACATTAAGATTGTTGCAGCTTAATTAATTTCTAGGCTAGCATACACATGCCTTGTCAGTGAACTGCTGGACCTGCTCTGCAGTGGGCACAGTGATGCCATAGCCATCGGCATGGAGACGGGCAACTATATCGAGGGCTGCCTGAAAGTGTTCAAGAGGCACTGACGGACTGCCTGAGTTCAACAGACCAGAGGCTTGATGCAGGTGAATATTGCATCTTTTGTCTGAAACACACAGAAGAATATATAAAATCAGGCTGGTGTAAAGTCACTTCATTAAACGGAACTGGAAACATAAGACATATAATTGACACTGCATGCCATACATTTTCTATTTGTATTTTGTTTGCATACCTGCATGGTCTTGGATATGTCTGATAGATGCGGTAGCTCGTCACACATCATGTGCAGTGTCAGCACACACTGGTAGTTCTGAGAGAACTTGGAGAGACCAGCAGCTCTTGCATCGTTTCGTTCTTCTTCCTCACGCTCCAAGCTCTTGTACACAGAGGGAAGACACCTCCTCAGGGTGGTGGTCGCCTTGTCATGGGACAGCCAACGCACATCCTTAGCCTCCAAAAGCTTGATGTCTGGCTTCAAGAGTAACTCATGAAAATACAAAAATTCATGACAACATTCCAAAACAAAACAGTATAAATCTCCACATGCTTTAAATATCATGATTATTTCTTTGAACAAACTTACCCAATAAATTCAACAATAATTATATGTGTGTGTGTTCTTTTAACACTTACTTAAATTTCGTGCCAAACCCGTTTTCGCACAGCTCTTTGTGTAGAACCGATTAACGTTTCCTATGATGTCCTTAAACTTGTGCACGTATGTCAATCCAGAGTCGGCATTTTTACCTCCATTCATATTGCTATTCGTCTTTCAACACTAGACGAAGATCCGATTCAAAGCGTAAAATATTCCGTCTCTGAGCACTATACGAAAATCTGGGTCTTAGCTTTAAATTTCCTCTTTGCATATTAGAAACACAACAGGTTGATAGATATACGTATCGTCTGAGATATTTTCAAACTACGGCCACGATATTTGATGAACAGGTAATGCAGACCTACATATTTCGACTTTAAACATGTTTGAAAACAGCCAGCTCGCCGAAAAGACATGTTTTCATGCTGTGAGCATTACTAGATCAAATAAAATAGTTTTTATCTGAAAAAATCTCCTTAGTACGGAACGAGCAAGTCGAGGTCTGATAAGTCGCGTTACCGATTAGGGTAACTCGCCCTTGAGCCGTGTAGGTTTACAGTACGTTTCTATAATAATAAGCTCTTCGATTAAAGCCGGGACTCAGGTAGTGAAGACTTTTGGTATCATATTTTATGAATCTATTTTTTATATAACAAGTTCTTTCACAGCTATCAATACCCATTAGTCGAACACATTCGCCCTTAACACAGACCCATATTTGTCTTAAGCACTGATTGGGTGATCAATTCCCTAAACTTATAAATATTCAAATCATCACTTTACGAGTCCCTTTTTTGAATTTATAACTTTCATAAAAAATATTGGCAATGGCCCTTCAAATGAGATTTTTGTTTATCTTGCAAATCTGTTTTTTTTTGTTTTTTTTTTACATCAGCACAGGGGAACAGAGCGTCTACTGGTCTTTTTTTTATGATTCATTCTATTGCGAAACCGCGCGCCTTGTAGAATATTCTCATCGTCATTAATTTCTTCGTCTTATTTCTTTCTCTACCTCTTTTTTTGTAATAGTTGTCTTCTTTACCTTTTTTTTAATGATTTTCTTAAAACACAAACGTGCATAAAACATGCATCTGTCAAATATGTTTTGCCGTCGTAGATATTTACTCTATGAGTTAAATTCGTTAAATACACGAGAATACATTCGCCACAATCTAACACATGCCATCGTTATCCGAATACCAAATACAACACATTCTCTGCGTTGAGTATTTTCAGAGCATGAATATAATGCGGTAGGATCTAGATTTGCATCCGTGATGGAAACAATAAATTAATATTTTCAGTCAGGAGTGGAACGATATGGATGTTCTATAACGCACGAAATTGCAAGTTGTTAAACGATAATGTACAACGGCGTACGCTATTTTGCTTGAATGGTTGTCGTGCGACGATTATAGTGCGTCATGTTGAATGGTGTGTAACCTGATAATGCGACTTATGTCGACAGTAATCAATGCCACGATATTTTCGCGATATTTTTTCGAATAAATATAGAGATTCATTTTAAATTATCGTGTGTTGTTTTATATTGTACTGCGCTGAATGTCGTGTGTCCTGAAAAGATTTTAGTTTACCTGTGGGGGCAACATTAACATGCACATGCGTGCCTTAAATTGGCACTGATTCATCGTCGTGTTTTATAAGAACTAAAAGTGAACATATTTTATTCACTTACTTTGATTTAAATTAGTACACGATTTTTGCTATGTATGTTTTCATTAGCAATAGTGGCAATGTCCCGTTGACCAGTTCCTTGGTTGGATTTCACGAACAATTACGCACTTATATGTCAACTGGTTTTATGTTGCTCTAATCAGATTATTGTCTAGGCATGATTTGATTGTTCCAAACATATGATTGTTAAATCTTCTAAATCTTTTGTCAGGAAAACATAGCTCGCAAATAAATGTATGACTCATGTGTTTACAAAATCGACCTTAAAGTTAAATTTCTCACAACACATTGCAAATACCGAATCGTGATGTGTTAAAATAATGTATACAGGTATATGTAATTAATATAAGCCGCGCTCTGGGACGACGTGCTTAATGCATGTGCGTAAACTATGGTCCCAGATTAACCTGTGCAGGCCTATCACGCTGATCTGGGACAACACTGTCCGCTTGTATGGAGCCCGGTTTTCTCAGGGCGCGGCTCATAAACAAACAATGGGTTCTCATATTACCTGGCCTGCATGTAAACAGGCATTTACCCGGGCGCTATTCGATCAGTAGTTATATACAGTCGGTTGTGAGTCGCTGTGAATGTTAGAAAATATGAACATTATGAAAATAAAGGTAAGTCTCGATCTTTTATTATTTAGTTCTATGCATGTCCATCTTTATGATCATGATGTAGTGATTGTTATTGTTGTAGTAGTAGTAGTTGTTGTATTTTAATTTACTATATTAAATGAATGCACACTCTGATCATCATTTAAGACCAATAATCAGTACAAACATAGATTTAGTTTTGACTGGGGATCGGGGGCTATTAGCGGTGACACGTCTAGTCAACTCGTCATAAAAATCAGTACATCGAGGCTTTGGTCTGCTTATTCAATATTTTGTTAACCAAGACTGATTTCTCTCCAAAATTAAGTGTTGAGAAATATCACATGTTTACAGATTATCATAACTTGTTGAAATCTTATCCCGTTGACGTCGTATTTGCTCTATCAGAATGTATTTTTTTGTTATAAATTTGTTTTACATGAATTTAATGTTGTCATTTTTAACCACCGTTTGGCAAGTTTTAATTAGTTTAGAAAGCGAATAATTAAACTATTTTTATTACAAAAAAAAACACACTTAACGCCGACCTGAAATACAAAAACAAATCTTATAGCAAGGAAAAATAAAACATAAGGAAATTAAAAAGGAAACACAATAATAACAAACATTGCTGTGATCGATAGGATGCGGATATATGCGGCCTCACAAAAAACAACAGCCTCAAAACAAGACAATAAATAACATTATTAATTGGTGCATTTCTTATCCATTTTTCCATTAAAACCGGATATTTGCATTCAAGATCTAACAAACATTTGCATATCTATTAAATAATATGTGTCTTTAGTATCCTGTTGCATCCCTTGTCAAAATGAAATACGTTATCGAAATTACATGTTATTGTCCTGTTGACAAGATTGTACTGTAATGCCTGCAATGCTCTTTGCAAAACAGGGTCAAATGTAAATTTGTGATATCAAATTTTCCGAGTATATATTGACATGTTTGTTAAATGATCATTCCACACATTGCAAATCATTCCGTTATACAATGTTTTTTTTTCTAAACGCCAACTATCTTAAATCATGATTCATTCAGAATCTGCGCTTACATACAAAGTGCCTGAATAAAAGTGATATCTCGACTGGTATGCTGGAAGTATAAGAAAAGGTTTACATTTCTAAATGACAAAATGAATGAACAAACAGCCAGTTTGTCAAAGTTTGGATAATATACAGAGGTTACTATGAGGTTGCCTAAGCAATGCTGAAATGCAAAGCAATATAATTACCAAACAAGGCATAACATGCATCATGTTTTTACAATGAAGCCTTTTCGGAAACAGTATTGTGATACCACGCAAATTAACACTTTAAGCATTCTATCTCGGTATATGTGCTTTTTTCAGATTATAATAAATTATAAACAATCTCAAGTGTTTGCTTTCAAATATTGAAAGTTTTCTTCTTGGTGATCTATATGTTGACTGATAAAATATTAAGATCACTCATGTAAACTTGAACTAAAGAAGAAAACTAGTAAGTTGCGCTTACAGACACAATTGTAATACATGACACTATTGTCTGTTTTCAAAACGATAACAATACAAACCAGAAGATACAATCAAAGACAGCGCGCTCGGCTTTTCTTCCGCGTCGATAGTACAATGTACATTCTGTCAGTCACAATATGTAGCGACCACAAAGGCATATTTGAAGTTGAATATCTGTAAAAATCGGGAACACGGTAGAATGGTACATGTGTATGTAACATAATTACGATATATTTTATGAAAATGTGTATTGGTTATTGTGCTTCCTTACAAAGGATCACTACAGTGCAAACTAAACTTGATATGACCACGTGCATGCTTGATTAATATGGGAAGCCGTTAAAACAATAATTGTTCAATTAAAGAAGTGTTTTAATGGCGATATTGGAGCAAGCTAGTAAGCTAATAATTCAACCACTGTGGAAATTTTTAAAGACACGGGAAGAGAAGTACGATTTTCATTTAATTATGTATGAACATACATTGTATATGTAGCATATTGTCTGTAAACTTATTTTATAAAATTAAATGTCATATTTAATTCCCCCACAGTATCATAACTGATAGGAAAAAAGATCAACATTTCAATTAAACGGACTACTTGTTATTTCAAAAGAGAATTTGTTCTTTATTTTCTTTATAAATTTCACCCGAAAGCCATGCAAAAGTATATTGTCGTCGTAATCAACACATCACTAACTGAAATCAACCAACTACATGTGTCATCTGGGGTATACTATATTCATTGGTTTTGTGTTCACTTTGTTCGGTTATCAACAACTGTATATGGCATATGATATTTACATGTATTTATATTTAAGTGATGTTATTTAAACATATCTATGACATGCTATGAGTGGATATACATTTATTAATTTGCTTATTTCAGATGCAATGTTTTATTTGCTAATATGTACATTTAACCTCTGCTAATGCTATAGTGTTATTTTAACACTTCCTCATTCATTAGAATATAATACAATTTATTCTAAAATGGCATGTTTCAAATGAACCTGTATAGCGTTTATTCTACTAAAAACTCGTTCCTTTTTATCGTCGTAAACGTTGAAATAAACGGAAAATTTAATGATACAGGCTTATGGAATCCATACGAACCAATAGCAATAACATAGATAAAATGCACACAGAACGGTAACACGTTAATAGAACGTTATATTTTGCTATTTTATATTGCAACGATTTGTCTTTATTTTGATTGGCGATATGTTCGTTTGATTTGTTTGGGCAAAGGGTTAAGTATATTTCCATAGCTTTAAAGGGACCTGATAAAATTCTTACAAATAAACATATTCCGAAAAAAAAACAAGTATGTTGTATCTAGCAGGCAACAATGTAGCACAGCGAATGTGCACACATCTTATAAACACCACAATTTTAAAGAAAAATTCAGCATTTGGAATTTTAAGTGATGAAATAAACTAATGTGCTTCTATTTGTTTCGTTTATACAGTGAACACAGCATCAATGACTTACAATCACTCGTCTAACCGGAATGACAGAGGTTATATTCCGTTAACCTGAGTACACACGCAGGTTAGTGCCAGATGTATATATTGTTTGTGAAAGTACATCTAAGTTCTTGAGTATGTATACTGCGAAATATGTCTTAATTTACTATACATGCGTTTTATTTTCGAATTCGATGTTCAAAAGACACTTTTATTTAGAAGTCCGATCATTCAGTTAATAGCGCATGCATTTTACATGAATGTAACATTTCGTGACACGAGCGCATATTTCTATCCAAAAATTGTCATCGAAAATGGAAAATACCGATTATTCATAAGATATATTATTGTGAAAGCATATAGCGGATGGTGATATTCGTTTTCTAAGAAATCCACTAATTGTTTTGTGAACAACGTTTTATTTAAAACGAGTAATAACGTTTGACAAAAAATATTTTATTTCAGCCTCATAGTGATGGCAGAAGGAGGAAACGAGAAAAATGAATCAGAGTCTGAAACTTTGATTTCGTCCAGTCATCACTCATCGGTTAGTAGTGGGGGTTAGAAGTTCAAGGGATAAAGATCAGTGTGTCCACTCGTCATCCCTTGGTTAGAAGCGATGATTAGTAGTTCCATGAAGATCGATAAGTACGTCCATTCGTCACTTAACGGTTAAAAGTTGTGTCTGGTAGTTCCACGTTGATCGATCATTAAGTCCACGCGTCACTCCTCGGTTAGAAGTCGTGTGAAGCAGTTAAATGAAGATCGATCAGTTCGTCCACTCGCATCTCCTTGGTTAGTAGTGGTGTTAAGAAGTTCCATGGAGACCGATCAGTACATCCAGTTTGCACATATCCGTTATTGGTGTTAAGTACTTCAACGGAGATCGTCGAGTACGTCAGTCGTCACTCCTCGGCGAGTGGTGTAAGGTAGTTCCGTGGAGATTGATCAGTACGTCCAGTCGTAACTCTTCGGTTTGGTGTAATGTTTAGTAGTTTCATGGAGATTACCCAACACTCAAACTCCAGTCGTAACTCCTCAGTAATTAGCGAAGTTTAGTAGCTAAACGGAAATCTATCAGTACGTACAATCTTCCCCCCTCTGTTAGTAGTGTGGTTAAGTAGCTAACTGATGTTGATCAGTAGTACAGCCGTCACTCATTGGTTAGTAGTGGTGTTCTACTGAGATCAATCAGTACATCAAGGCGTCACTTCTTGGTTAGAAATATTGTATAGAAGTTCCATGGCAATCGTTGAGGACGTCAAGTCGTCACCTCAAGATGAGTACCGTTAAAGCCCCTTTAACGCTCAAAATCAACGAATATTTCGTAAAATATTTCGGAAAATAAAGTTAACACATAAACAATCAGTGTTCCTTATAGCAATAGCCAACATTTCAATGCTAGTTGTGCTCTGGTAACATAGATTAAACAAGATTCAAAATGCTCTTTTTTATTTTTTGTGGTACAATATATTCAACACATGTTCATGTACCAATTTAGTGTTCGTGTGTCGTATGAATAGATATTGTTGCGGGAAATTAAAATGGAATGAATTGCGCCACAAAAAATAAATAAAAATAAAACATTGTATATCTTGTCAAATCTATGTTACCAGACAAGATCTAGCGTAGAATGATTGGCTATTGCTATAAGGAACACTGATTGATTATGTGTTAATTTTATTTTACGAAATATTTTACGAAATATTCGTTGATTTTGAGCATTATGGGGGCTTTAATGAGTAATTCCATGGATATCGATCAGAACCTCCAGTCGTCATTTCTCGGTTAGTAGCGATATTTATGCATTCGACGGAGATTGGTGAAAAACGTCACGTCGTCATTCATCAGTTAGGTATGGTGTTTAGTAGTTCCGCGAAAATCGATCAATACGTCTAGCAGTTATTAAACGGTAAGTTGTGGTGTTTAGTGATGCATCGAAAATCGATCAATGCATCGAATCATCAGTCTGTCTAAACTAGCATTTAAATCAGCGAATACTTAGTGCATTAGATACACTTTTCAAAAATTACACTAATTATGCACGGATACAAAATCTGATGTGACGACTTTAAGTGGCAATCGCCAATCGCTTTTAACTTACAATACAGTGCTATTAAATAATACCGTGTTGATATAATTTGTAATATTAAATCTCCAAAGAAATTATTCGTGTTTTAAGTTTCAATACAATATTCTTAAACCGCTGTTGGTCGAATCATCAACATACAGACGTATGTATGAACAGTATATAAAACATTCAATAACAATGAGATAAATCTATCCAACTTTTCAGTTTCAGTTCGAAACT
Organism: Dreissena rostriformis; assembly: GCA_007657795.1. Lineage (NCBI taxonomy): Eukaryota > Metazoa > Mollusca > Bivalvia > Myida > Dreissenidae > Dreissena > Dreissena rostriformis. Next base: position 12,429 of record VMBQ01005205.1, read on the forward strand.
TTCTCCGCAGAGATCTGTATTTTGATGAACTCTATTGGCTATGGACAGGATATCATCAAGGCGAGGTGAGACTCCTACAGTGAATGGGATAGGCTGCTTGATGCACTGGGGCGAGGTCGCGGGGTAGAAATGATCACTTCGGGAAGCAAGGGAGAGGGGCTAACCTTCATACACGAGAGTGATGTTGACTTTCTGAATGTAATAGAAACTATCCTGTGTTTGGAAGATGGTATAACTTACAGCACATATTCACATGAGATAACCGTATTGAGGTTAAAATCCATTATGTGTTACCATGGACACTTTAGACTGCTTCTAGAAACACAAGGTACGAGCTTATCGAGATTAGCGAAAGCATTGTGCGTCGATGAATATGGTGGTAAGATATTGAGCAGTGACTTATTTATTATTTTTTTTCAAGTAAACTTAAAACCGGGTGGAGTACCTCATGGCCGCGCAGGGCCGTCGTTGCCGTCTTCGGTTGGAGCACAGCAAATGGACCAGGTTTTTGCACTACGATGCCACTGTCCAAGCATACTGCAGAGTTGGGCTGCTAGGCCAAGACATTGGCCCCCACCGCAGATTGTTCAGAAACTCCAATTAATGACGGCAGTTGTAACTCCTGTTGGATTCAAACTGAGTGAGTATAAACACCTTGAATGGAGGGTTTGTTTTAACGCCGGAGAGAAGGAGCTTGTCAGCAATTTCAATGACGTTCAGTTGAAACTCTGCGTTTTATTGAAAATGATAAAGAAGGATGTACTAAAACCAAGCAAGAAAGAGGTTACATCGTACACGTTGAAAAATATTGTACTTTGGCTAGCAGAGAAAAACCCACAGGCATTGTTTCACGAGAGAAGTTTGGTTCACTGGCTGCATGAAGCACTATGTGATCTCAGAACGGTAATATCCACACAACAGCTGCCTTACTACATGATTCCAGAGCGGAATCTGATGGAAGGCTGTGGACTTGAGACTGTGCAGATTCATGCATGGGTTGCAACTATCACGGAATTGGTCAACGAAGGTCCGAGGATAGTTCTACGATTACCAAAGTTACGTCAAGCCCTAATCGCTCGTCCCGAACCGCTGCTTTGGCTCAGTAAGAAGAGAATTGAAATTGAGTTGTTGGAGCTTATGTATATGAACAGACGTATCTATTGCACGAATAAGAATGCGTGGATTAATTATTCAGACACTACTTTGAAGGAAATACAAAGACGTTCTGATATGATATTAGAAGAGGTCCGCCAGAGGATGAATATGGAAGGCAGTCGAGTTACTAAACTTCAGGATTTGTATGATAGAATTCTCATGTAAAAATATTCCAGTGTTCTAGAAATATATTCAACATGTTCAAATAAACACTAACTAACGTCAATAAAAAACGAATGATCAGTACCCGGTATTATTTTGCTTCGTGAACTGAATTAAGACAATCGGGTCATTTGTATCATTAAGTAATAGTAGAATATTTTACAGTAACTCTTTTAAACAATAACAATTTTAACATGAGTTTTGTCTATAACCTTTACGCTACCAAACATGATGATATGCATATAACAAACTAATTAAACTCCATGTAGAACTAGTTACAAACCTTTAGTAAAAAACCGTTTAACATTTCAGTATCTCTTTGTATAACACAACATTAAGCGGACCTACAATCTGTTTCAAAGTTATGTTTTGGGAAATATTTAACCCAAATTAGGTAATGATGAGTCCAACAAGTTGACGTCCTGTGTCAGTTGGAAATTCATTATGTATGATTTTATGGGATTGACATTTCAAATAAATTTGAGCAAAATATTTGTTTGTTTGTACTTCCTTCCATTTTCGATGTAACCAAAGGCAAGTGCAAATCGTAGAGTAAAGAAATATTTTGTGGCTTATTGTGGATTATGGATTGAACATCATGCCAAACACATTAAAAGCTGTATATATTACATATTTATTAGAATTTTAAATAGTGTCTTATGACTTTTTCCTAACAAAACATATCACTTAAACCTTGGCTTTGACAAAATTGATATGTTTTTTTTTTGTTACGTGACACCATCTCATGTACTTGATTGAAATCAGGACAGAAAAACGGTACACGTATATAATCGATGGGTATGTTAAGCTTTATGATAATATCTCATGTGCTTTTTAAGTGATTACACTACAAAGTTTCGTTTTATTTTTATTAACAGTGGCCTGACCATTGACCTCTGGCCGTGAATTATACCCAAGGTGCCGTTTTAAGTATACCAAGTGTCATGTTAGTAATTTTAAAAACTTTTTAAGCATTCGAAGGAGCAAGTGTTGCAGGCAGATGGACGGACAAAGGGGCGGGGTGAGAGTTATCTATAATTTCTACCGATGAAACATCATTAGAGGACTAATACCATTAAATGAGTATGTATACTCGCGCCACTATAAACTGCGCAGTGTACAAGTGTATATAGGCATCGAATAAAATGTTAACGTCTCCATTTATATAGATGTTATATGAAATATTCCGTACATGAGAACAAAAGCTGTCTTATTTATGAAGTCATCGCTTTCTTGAGGCGGCTCTGTCTACCAAATTTCTCCGCGTCCCTCACTGATTCAGGAAGAACAGCCCCTTTTGTTTCCGGAAGTAGCAAAGACAGCGTGCCGGCAGCTACGGAGAGACCTCCAAATATGATGAGCGGAAGCGCCTTCCCGAAGTTTCCAGGAATTAGTTTGCCCTAAAATCATTATCCTCCAAGAATGACCATCATTGTCACTATTATTCACATGTTATTTGAAAAATTGTTTACAGTGTATATATATTTTTTTGTTATTAAAATTAATAGTTTGATATATTCTTGCCATCTTTATCTGATATTTATGATAACTTTCCTACAAATTAATGACGAATAGCTCTAGATACTTTCGTTTCTTAAAAAAGAAAAAACCATAATCAACTGATATGTTTTCCCCATAAAATACGTTCAAATCAGTGTGATTCAATGAACGCAGCAGCGTACGTTGATCTCAATCACGTACGCACCGAACATAAAGTTATGTCATATGAATTGCCAATATGAATAATTCGATAGATTGCGACACATAAAATGTTTGATATTATATAAGTATATACAGTCCAACCTGTCTTAGCGGTCACCTGTGAACAGCGATCACATACCAACAGCGGTCATTCTATATTCCCCCGACGAAAATTATTATATATTAAACCTGAGAATAACGGTCACCTGGCTGTAGCGGTGAACGGCCTGTATATTTCAATACAAAAGCCATTTTCATTAAAAGTATAGCGGTCACAAAGCAGTCATGTTGAGGTGCGAAAAGTAAAAACACAAAGTATAAAAAAAGAATAACCCACCAGCTCCATTGTATATGGGGACAGGATGGTCCCCACGATGCCTACCATGGAGCTCGAACCTATGCCCGAATTGCGCACCAGGGTCGGGAACAGTTCCGACGACCAGACGTAGATGATCGCGAATGCAGCCGAGATGCCGAACTTTCCCACGTTTGCAAGAACCACGGTGATCCATGCTTGTTCTAAAAAAGATTGTTGACTTCTCACTAAATATTAATTTTGACCAGCGAAGGATCTTCAAAATACATCCAGCATACACGATAACCAACGGATCTCATGTTCTGAAATGTTTTGGCCAAATTTCAAGAATGTCCAGTCTTACTGGATCTGAATTTATTGAATGGAAAAGAGTTTATTACAAAGTTGGTTCTTGCCGATAAGGTAGCAAACAACATAACTATAGTATGCCGATTATTCAAACTAGTTCAATGAAACTGACTGAAGCGACATCATATTCTGAATACAAACTAGATGTTAACCAACTAATGTCCGAGCACAATAATGAGTGTTGTATATTAAATATTTAAATAAATTTTGATTACATAACATAATCATCTCTTTACTTGACTCCTAAAATTCATACAAATCCTTACAACAATCGTTTGAAAGCGAATTCAGTGTTGTGAACCATATATCAATAATCCATTATTTTTACATCTAGTACATTTGCTATTAGAAATCACATAATTATTTCAACTACTGAAATAAGTAAAGGTCTACGACGTTGATTTGTGTTGGTCTATACAAATGCTTCAATTCCATAGTAAGAAATGTACTTTTGTTAAAATTGGATACAAACGGTATCGACGAAAAAAAATGTAAAGAATTATAAAAGCCATGTACCAAAAAGTTAAATCATGTGTACAATCTGTTCTAACTATTCAGATTATTTTGATTGTGCGGTTGGTTTGCGTCAAGGGGACGTTATGTCGCCTATGCTGTTCTCATTTTTGCTGAAGATCTACAAATATATCTTCAAATGAAATACCGTCTGGTTTGACTGTAGGTAAAAACCCGAAATAAATACAAATTCATTTGAATTGTTTACACACATAGTAATACTTGAGGTATATACTTTTGCATGTAAAGAAAAAAGTCACTAAATTATTTACCAGGCGGAGCATAGAGAGTAGAAAAGATCGTGCACAGACAAGCGGCCCCTCCGAGGATCATAGTGCCGGCGTGCAGCAATTTGCGTCCCACCCTGTTGAGAAGCAGAAGACACATGGCGTAGGCGCCCATCTCCATGGTGCTGGTGATGGCAAAGTTTACGTAGATGTCGCCGCTAAGATTGCCAACGTTAAGGCTCAGACCGTAGTATACCATGTTGCAGACCATCCTGAAGTCAAGTGGTGTCAAATATATCACGTGGTATCAGATATTCACGTTGTGTCAATTATGTCCCGTGGTATCAAATACCAGAACCATCAAAGAAACGCATGTTATACATTTCGTAACAACTACATAATCTGATCATTTCTTTATACCACACTCTTCGTGAAAAACTCAACTTAAATATTTGATTTCTATATCAATGTATGTGAAATTAGTCACCGGAATTTTCCCCCGAACCTGTCTTTCTTGTAACATATCGATTCTAAAATTAAATAAATGTGTAAATAGAACAAAAGTTCCTTTTCACTCGCTATAAGACTTCTGTAAGTCTGAGCTGATGAAATATTTTGCAAAGATGTGTATTGATAGATTTTATTACAGATCTTTAACAGTAGCGGCTAGTTAGGTCACGACAATTTTAGTTCCTGTTTGACATAACACGCGAACGTAATTCTTGCAAAAGTGAGTTTGGATGTTAATTTAGCAATAACGCGCGACACCACGTTTTCGACGATTGATTCTATATGGGTACGAAATGTCGCTTGATAGGTGTCAGATGTTTTCTGAATGGCTTCTTCAAACAGAGATATAGTCGACTCACTTAGTGATGGTGCCGTGGGCGACGCAATGGTGGTCTGGAAATAATTTGGCCGCTTAAGGTCGTTTATGAGTTCGTTATCAGGCGAACTAAGCGCTCGCTTGCTGTTCCTGGTGCGATCTGGGGTCTCAAGAAAATTTGACATTTACCAGAAATCAAGAAATCACTTAGTCTGTACGTTTGACTGTTTAAACGAGTAAGAATATGATCATACCGGGCGGCACGAACAATTAACCTAGCAGGCCTTCAACCGTTCCTTTTTCCTACTGTTTCCAACTCTCTCTTTTTATTTCCTTCCTAATATACATATTTTTACACTAAAACCTCCTTTTATTTCAACTTATTCCTGGATATTTTATAACGTGTAAGTTATGGTTTCAGAATGTAAAAGCTATAAAAGTGGCAAGTTTCTCTTCAGGAAAGGTGTGGCCAGCAGCGCCAGCAATCGGATGCAAACTCTAGTGTTTAAGGTTAGTGTTGGTGTTAACGATTACATGAACTGCCAATTTTGTAAATGGATACAACTCCCGAAGCATCCAGAAACACGTAATAATATATTTAACTCAATGATGCACTGCTGAGGGTATTTGGTATCTTTCAAATTAACAATGCTACCATCAAACATTATAATTAATACAACACATGCTCATGGTGGTAACAAACGCTGCAAAACAGAAAACCTTCAGGTAATTCAATCAATTTGACCCTGCAGAAAAAAGACAATTTCAAAACTTAGTGAATTATTAGGGAATACTACAAAATTGGACTACTTGTGTTTTCTCCTCCTGACTATGTAATAGAATTAGGCTATACGCATATCTTCAAACATCTTACTAACTGTGAAAGCTTTAACATTTTTATTTGCATTAAAAATGTTTCGGTACTTCTTTAAATGTAACACATGAAATAAAATAATCCTTTATGTTTCCACGCTGATGCTGTTTCCATTATTGATTGATGCATTTTTCAATGGTCATGTTATTATTCTGCTACAAGATTACAGCTACAAATTGCTCGAGTTTTGTCCAAGCTCTGTAGAGAGATCAAAGGCGTCTGATGTAGTGCCGAAACTCCTACACGACTTTCATAGGTCTGGTTAATTGATGGCATTTCTCATTTGTTAAAAATGTTTATTTCTTTATTGACTTTTGTTTAAAGGATTACATTGCTTGTTTCTAAGTTTAAATATGATCGCACAATTATTGATATTAATGAGATGTGTTTTTTTGTGAAAATAACAATAAATTAGATTATTAAATTAACATATATTATTTATATAAGACGAAACTATAACTGTTTTAAAAAGATATGTAAAATTCCCCGACCACAGCACCACACTGTTCAATTATCAGCATAAGATTATTGCAAAAATGTGTAACCAGTTAATATTAATATATATTTGAATAACAAATATTAAGACGAAATATAGTTACATATTCAAGAATGTTTCTTCATTATTAACCAATCATGTCGTTGGACGTTTTTTTATCGTAAACCAAAACATTCAGAAAAAAAGAGCGGCTTTATTATAGTATGAATATCCGTTTGCCCCTTACCAGTTGAAGTAAATTATAAGCGTCCTTAAAAGTAATCGAGGGACTGTGAACATCTTCAACACGCTTTGTGATGTGTTAGTGACGTCATCGAGGTCGTTGCCCAGGAGATCATCGGGTAAGGTGACACCGTTGACCTTGGCACACTTTTGTAGAATTATGTTGGCTTCCTGGTAACGTCCCTTGGACATCAACCACCGAGGGGACTCCGGTACCAGCCTACGAAAAAGAATGGTGTTTTATTTGAGATGAATATTTCATTTTGAAAGCCCAAAGAAATCTGCTATATTTGTAAGTCACCATTTTCGTCGTGGTCATCATCATAATCCTCATCGCCATCATCATCACCACCACCATCACCTTTCTTCTTCATCGTCGTCGACGTCGTGAGTTACTTATATCAGTAAATTATAAACAATCCGTAAGTGCATTTGTTGTCGTATTGGTAATGGTTTGTGAATATCAAGTATAACGGTAAATCAGTGGATAATAAACAGCCAGCAACTGACATACAAAATACATGTCCATCGATTTACCATATATGTAAGATGAGTATCACTGTCGGACATGCCAGGGCAAGCTGTAGTGGGTACCAGGATCGCACGAGGAATGCCGTTAGGCAGAGTGCATAGAGACCGGCACACCAGAAGAAGTTGAGGATCATACCAGCAGCCACTCGGTACGAGGGACCGACCAACTCCAGACCTGAGATTTCAAGAAACGACAACGCTATTTATATATTATTTTATTGATAAAAAAACAACTCTGGACCAACCAGGTCCAGCATGATCCAAGGTGTTGAAAATGATATCAAGCGAGTATTCTTTTCAAAATGATTTTTTTTAGATTAGAATGAGTTTGTTAAGCTGTTAAATGTAATGTTTTCAGGTGACCTAATATTCTTATGTGGCATGAAACTATATATGCAATACAGCCATTGTTATTGTTGCCATTTTTGACAATTTGCTTTTAAAGTAGTAAAAGCGATTAATATGTTACAATATGTGAAAGTAGGAATTTCACGTAATACCTAAACATTTCATGATTTTTGTGAAATGACTGTTTCACTTAGGAACATCTGCCTTATGTGTTTCGCACTTTTCTTTGACAGTTATAATAGCGAATTATATAAGACGCTATAAATGTTCTATGTTCTATAAGAAAACGCTTTTTCGCAAAACGTCTTTTTAGCTACCAACGCCAACGTGTTGTATAGCAAAATGTTCGAAGCTTAAATGAACTATAGTAACAAAATCGCAATCACAGGAAAAGTCATATATCACCGACGAAATAGCCTTTAAATAAAATGAAAACATATCGTACATAATGAATAAAAAAATAAATATAATGCTTACATAATATATAACAATAATAATTCAACGGTCGCGAAAAAGGAGGGGCACGGCATTAATCAATTGTTTGTTGTTTTTCTGTCAATAAGCAACGATAACAACTCATTTTGCGTTTCAATGATATTTAATGATATTATTGTTGATTGTCCACATACAAATTAACGCGTATCCTGTAAGACCAGAATGCATTAGTCATGCCCATACATGGAGCAGGTGAAGGGACCAGCATACTTACCGATAACAAACAGTGTGATGTACATGCCCAGGTTAGCGACACCCTGCATGAACCGGAAGCATACGAACACTTCATATGTGCGTGCGAACGCAGTACCGAACGCCGCAACGATGAACAGAACTATGGCGACTACCAGAGCCTTCTTTCGGCCAAACCTACATAGTAGATTAAACAAAGCACCAGTATCAGCATCTTTATAATACTATAGTGAGACGCTCATTAAAATTTACCTGGTCCGGCTTTTTTTCAGACAGGACAAACATTCAAAATCAAATCCGTTTCTATTGCGACTTATTTTGCCCTATCGTTCTGGTGTGAAGACATATACCCGCCAAAACGATCAAAGGGCGGCGCTCGTACGACAATTATGACATTTCGCCCTTTTTATCGTTCTGATGGGTATATTTTCTGTCCTGGTACCTTGTCGTGTTGATGTCCTATCCCGCCAACACTGTCAATGACAAAACGACAAAAATACCCGTCAGAATGACAAATAGCGCCGATTAAAAATTAGGACATTTGAATGTATTGACGGGTTTGTCGTTCATTTTTTATTTTTTTTCGTTTTTGC
>VMBQ01005205.1:21704-68060 GCA_007657795.1 Dreissena rostriformis
TTAAAGCGGGACTGTACGATTTTTACATGTGTTAAATTTTAATATATTGATTAAATTATGTTACGATGACTCAAAATAGGCAATACAAATTATACTTTGAAGACGAATTTCATAAAATGCAGCAAAGACAAGTTAGCGCTGGTTAAAGCCGATGCCGACACTTTTACTCGTATTTGTAAGGAAACAAAATTGTGTCTTTGTGTCGTATGAACGAATCTGCACTAAAACTAAATTTAGATTCACATTGTACATGTATTATATATATGCTGGCTTATTTGACTTCCAGTCATTTAAGCTTTCAGATTTAAATATCTGGCTTATTTCGCATTTTTCGACACATGTTCTTCTTTACTTTTATTTTAATTTATATTGAAATATATGTATACTAATTTTTAACACATTTAAAAAAAAATCATAAATATTTGACAAAATCGTACAGTCCCGCTTTAAACAATGTGTTAAGTTTTTATTTTCGTCATTTGCTATTAATCACACATTGTTTATATCTCCGGATATTTCACACCTTTTAAATGGCGCTGGTAACACATAATTATACTTTATAATAACTGTTTAGACATTAATGTATTTGACGCCTGGTCAAATATTTCCGTTTGTTTTCTAAATGAGTTAACCTAGTGTAACCACCTGTGATAAATTAAAGAGCACACTACCAATCTCCTTCAGATTTGTCTCTACGTACACAATTAAATATACCAATAATATCAATTAAAACGGTCCACATTACTACGCTACAATTATAAGAAATTAGCTTGTTGAGACATAACGGGCTCAATGTATTAACTCGAATGATTGTCATTCGATGATCTGTTATCTCATTCAATACATCATTCCGCCGGGTTGACATAAAGATCAACAATCGAATAAATGTCATGGATAAACAAGTATGGTGTAAAGTTGAACAAATCACGTACTGATAACAGACATCTGCGCATATTACCGTTGCTGTCATAGTTTAACATGTATACGAAATCAGATAACTGAAATTGATAACGCGCGTCAGTATCGTTTCGGTTTCACGGGTATGCGTTTATTTTTTCAAATAAATCGTCGTACAGGCAATCAGTAATTTGCCGCCGTCAAGTAATATGAATACTCGCTTAATAGTGCAGGTCCTGGTCTGTAGACCCGTTCGCAAAATGGGGCGTTGAGATTTCCTCACTTGATAAGAGTTTATAAGTCACTATACATGATAAATCTCCGAGGTGCTTGTCACGCTACCAGGAGCCTCAAATATCAAAATCCAAAATGGGCGCCGACGACCATGCTGAAAAATAAATAAAATTGTTTTTTTGGAGTAAAATCATTTTTTTTACTTCTAAATTGTTTATTTTTTTGTGTGAGAACTCAGTTATGAGAGGTCTTGCTAATATTGAGTGTAATTGATCCGGAAAGGTCACGTACACGTTCATATGATACATCAACGACCTTGACTTCACCTTGGACAGTAGTAGCCAGTGTATACACTTTAATGTAACAATTGTTTACACAATTAATTCAATTGCAATATGTGTGTGCAAGTTTTATGTTATATTGACACATTTAGATAATGTACGCATGTTGTACCCACAGACAAGTAAATAGTAATTTTAAAGTTTTTCACATTCGGTGGAAAAATACTTCAATGAGCGGGACTCAAACCCAAATGCAGATGGTATGGGGATGTGATAATCGACCAAACCTCTAACCAAGCAAACACGTGTCATTTGTTCAACGTTAGCTCAACGTCAAACCGACGTAACATCGATTGGATGTCGGGAAGACTTTCAACAAATGTCATGTGTTTACTGGGTAATTACTGAGCTATGCCCAGCCCTAGGGACAGGCTAATGGAGAGACGGGCTAACACCTTTTTCCACATGGATCAACGGGTCCAATGGAAAGGGCCCATACGAAGAAAGAGGTCGCTGAACTTGTTCGTGTCGTGTAGGTAAATGTCTGCTGCAAGAGCGAAAACACCATCCTCAAACAATATTGCCAGCCATTACTGATTTAACTCCCTTCGCACGCTTTGAAAATTGGCGATGAAATGTCTGATTGTAGCACGCTCAGTGATGGGTCTTGGTATAACTGGTAGGAAGCCAACACGCATCATCGGCACCACAGCAGAAGAAACAAGCGTGTGAGCGGCGGCCCAGATATGACGATTTTCTACTTTTAAACCATTGCCCAGAACACTAAGGTTAATTCACGCTTTGTGGCTTCATTTCAGAACGTTTGTTTATCGAGCAACCTGGCCTGGTCATTTTCAGGATGCAACAACATATCTTGTGAAAAGGCTTGTCTAACTATTGGCTTGATATGGGATGGTACCTCTCGACATGGTAGCTTTGTCCTCAGTATTGGATGTGAACGGTTTATTTCTGTATTGGACACTGGTGGTTTGGACAGGTGCTTATTAGCTGTGGCATCTTCAAATAACAATAGGGCTGCATAATGTGAACCTTCGGTACCAGATATTAATGATTTGTCAGCATAATCCGAGTTGTCCATTCTAGCCATAATTTAGTCCTCTTTGGTGAAAGTACTGGGTTTTGGGGTTTCCCCATTTTCTGAGCATTTCACGGCATAGATAGCCAGAAGACTGCGGGCAGAGCTGATGGTTTGATAACTTGAACATTTACCAATTCTATTGAAAGGAGTGAGAAGGCTTCTACTGCGATCTCTTTCATAAATTTCGTGGCCAAGCATCATATGCAATAGTGTTCGAGTCAATCCTCTATGACTGATATACACAATCATATGTAATAGGCAGTGTAGCTGTGTACTCTTATGGTCTCTCAACCAGGTTTCTATTTGTTCTTGTAGAGGATGATCTGCCTGTGTTGGTATAGGACCGTGTAATAACTGTTTCTCTGTCACCTCATGTACCTCATCTTTAATAGGCTGTGGAAGCTTCTCAATTTAATGCGCACTGCTTTGAAAAAGCTTGTACTAAGGTCTTTAAAAAGAGCTGACAAAAACGAAAGAAGCTGTACTGGCTTTCTTGTTCTTTCCCAGAAGACTTGAGGTCAGTACTGTCGCATAAACTCGTGTAGGCCAAAATCAACGCCCTTGAGAAATTTTCTAAACTAGGTATCAGCTTCCTGCATAATCACCTGGTTCTTTAGTTTGATCACTATGTCAGCAGCGCTTATATTAGAGCAAAACTGATGTCAGATTTATTGACCCTATTATTGGGCGATATTGTGACCGAATGTTCATAGTGACTGACAATCATTTGCTTCGTATCACAGTTTTTGGAATGTACTTGTAAGCACTTGACCTCCTTCTAACAAACTTAATGAAAATTCTACAATATCAGTCATATTGCAACATTCACCCTTTGCCAGAAGGGTGTCAATATAACGCAGGGTGCGATTGAAGTGTACACGCTTGATGTTTGTAATGGCCGGTTTGACATGATCAGTAGATTCAAAGTTACGGTCAAATTTTCGTAGGGAGCTCTGACAACATGTGTTGTGGCAGTATAATACTGCAGAGATGACTGACTTTATACATTCATCTAAAATAAATAAGTTTAAACCTAACTAAACACACAATTGGGTCTGATATTTTCTCAGCTTCAGCTTGCTGAAATTTGTGTATGATTTATAGCTCTTATTGGTATTGTGGTAAGAAAACATACCATTTTAATAATCCGCAATGTCATCCAAACGTTTGATGCGCTTTGTAACAATATCATTCATTAGTGCTGCAGACTTAAGCATGATAAGCTCATCGTCATTTAAATACATTTACAATTACAGCATGAAGTAAATACAAAATTAACAACATATACATTATTTAAAAAAAGAATATTTTACTTGTTTATACATAAACAACTTTTAGTTGTTTCCTTGTTTTTTAAAGAAAAAAACATTAATATGAAGACATATGAGGGACAGATATAATCGCATAAATCAAACTTTAAACGTGTATGTCTTTTTTCATTCGTAGTTTTAGAAATATAGGATTGCGAAAAGCTGATAATGTATCTCTATCTATATACACTTGTCAATTTAATCATACCTTAATGATTATCAATATTTGCATCAGACATATCAGAATCATATTCAATGTCCGGAATTTAATATTATCACATAATCTTTCATTATAATATTCACTTCATCATCACATTTATACATAATGTCGGCTAAGTCCACGTTAATTCATGTTTTTTTATTTCACGAATTAACTTTTTTTTTAACAACACGGAAATCTGAAACTGAATCGTAGTTTAAATTTTTTAACGGGAACGTCTGTGTTTCAGTCAAATTTATATTGAAATCGCAATAGTTCTATACATACATATCGCATATATGAGGCTGTGGCGGTCTGTCCAGCAATCGGATCTTAGCGAATCGGACGCCGAAAGCGTTGGCTTTGAAGTGTTCGCGTCTGAATGGTATACTGTTAAATTTAATTCAGTTAGTATATACAGTATTTATACATATTATAAGTATTTTTGTATAAATATATCAATATATGATTTATCAAACACATGATTTCATCGATCAACTGACTGAAGCTAAATGCTTCTTTCGACGCGACATGGGCAACAAACTTCTTCACAACGATGGCCATATATACGTCATGTACGTAAATGAATTCCATATGCCTTATTGTTACTATTTTGTTAAGGTTGATTTTTATCATAACAGGAAGTAAACCTTACTGATTATGTTTTCAAATAGATTGTATTCGTAACAATTACAAAACATACTATGTAAGTGTGAAACCCAGCTAGAAAAATCCTCGACCACAATCGGAAATGAAACCCTGACATACCCGGTTCTAAGGCAGAAACTCTACTGCGAAGCTAAACAAGCAAGCTCATGTCGCAAGTCAGTAGAAGTGATCCTTATACCTCACCCTACTACAAGTGTTGAATTCAGAAATGCGTATTTAGGGAAGCTTCGGAAAATAACAGCACATTCATTCGCGAGTAGTCCAGGTTTTCATTCCAAACATATATCAATTTTTCAAATTTCTTTCTTCATTTTGAAATTAAGCAATTGAACATGGCTGAAATCAAGACTAAAACATCATGAACATGAATATGAAAAGTATGATGTATTAAACAAAGTTGAATACTTTAAGTGCCTGAACGACTTTAGGATTGAATACTATTCAGGTCAAATAAGGACATTCTTGCGAATAGTTTAGACCAATATTACAAAAATTCACGATCTTTCTCAGCAGTAAGGTCTGATGACCACTCATTATATTTTGGTCTTGGCAATGTATGGAATTTCCAAAATCAATACTGTCATCATGAGGACAAATAAGAAATATAACTCTAAAATAGTAATGCACAAATTGCCTCGTTTTATATTTCTATCGAAACGGAAATATCGGAGTAGCTACTGATTGGTTAGTTGGAGATATAATGAAACTCCTTTCTTCAAAGCTTTATAAAAAAAANATCAGAAAAAAAAAAAAAAAAAAAAAAAAAAAACAACAACAACAACAACTTAGTAACATGCATTAATAAAATACTTAATTTAGAAGCCGGCTCAGGAGACCGATATAGTGTCATTTTGACTCTATTGTTATATGTAATACTAATCAAACCAACTAAAACGTATTTTTTTCCAGTATATCGTTTTTATTCGTAAATATAACAACAGTGTATACACATGTTTTAGTATGTACCCCTCACCAACAAATACACTTAACTAACGGACGTTGGACTTTCCCTGATATATAAATTGCCTAATATATGTGTACATAAAATATTGTAAGATATAGAGCAATAATACGAATATTAGTAACGGTTCTGTGATTCACATACCTTGTAAGTATGTATTTAGAACAAATAATTGAGGAATAACTAATATACACAATAACATTAATAATATTTAATATAATGTCAAAACAATAAAGTCAGATCTTATATGATTAATATATGAAATGCAATTCAACATTTGAAAAGTAATTTAAAGCATTACATTTAATGTTCATATTTTATGTTTAAAACAGGCATATCGTTTGAAAATAATGGACCCATTCGATACACCTTTTATTATTTTGTTAATTGCACGAATGCTTTCATTGTTTGTGATCAAACTTGATTCGCAAAACACATGCATGTCACATTACTCTGACGTATATAGTTGTTTGATTAAAGAGTCAGCAACAAACACTTTATCTAATTGTCGGTTAGTACATCATTACCTTTACGAATATGATATTTACAAAATAAAAAAAAACATACAGGCATAGATTTAATTGCAAAATTTGTTTCCAAGGGAGGGTGTGTGTGAATGCCATTGGTACTTTACTGAATGGCGTTTGCTCACTTTCGATAATAAGTCAGATTTGTGAATTATTTGTTACTTTATGTTAGTTCAACCTATTGGCTTATATATATACAATTCTTTTAAATATTTAACACAAAACAATAATAAAAATGTAAAGTCAAAATGCACTACGTCTGCGCACGCAAATGGGATTTCTCAAAAGAGTAATGTCTTGTGTATTTGATTGAATTTCTGCTGTGCATCAGACAATTATTTGCAATAGAAAATAAAACTTGTTACATTTATTTTCTAGTACTTCTTCTTCTTAACTTTTATTATATGGTAAAATTCATAAACCTTTTCTCGGTTTAGAAAATCTGCTTGTATATACTCGCTTCCAATAGAATGAATACACAAAATAATAGTATTGCAGTAAATGTGACAATATAAAGAAGTGAAACTAAAGCTGCTGGAGCAGTACTGAAATCTTATTACAAACAATTAGTTGGTCCTTTATTTATGGCAAGTGACCGATTGCCGAAACAGTACAAAACAGCACAATACAGCACAATACAAAACAACATAAACACAAATAAGAATAAAGCTGGGGTCACCGCCTTGGAACGGTCAATGCAACGCATTGGGGGTTTAAACCTGGTTATAGAGCGCTCAACCTCACACTTGGCCCAGCAATATTCATAATACATTTAAGTGTAAATAAAAATTAACGTCATAGCATTGTAACTCAAATTAAACAATAATAAAAGGGAATTAAAACGCATTCAATTTAATTACTATTTAATTACTCAATTGCATTGAAGATACAAGAGTAACAGAGTTACAACTTTTTGACGAACGATCAAATAAAACTATTAACAATTGTCAACTACATTCCTTCTTTATAGAAAAAGATTTGAGAATATAGCGTCACGGAGTTAATATTTCAGATAATCATCGCGCAAATACAGGAAGAAGCAGCAATAATGGTTGTAAAAATTCCATATTACATTGCTTGGTTGTTTATGTGACTGCTAAAAAAAATAATAATAATTAAATCAAACAAGCAAAGCCTATCAGAGAGAAAATAAAAATAAAATGGAACTTTATAAACCCAATGACCTATGCATGTAGATTACAACTGGGAAAGTCGGTCGAATGACGTCACAAAAATTCATAATGACGTGAACAGTGTAGTTTTCATGCAGATATGTGCCTACGACACAAAGACACAATTTAATTCAACAGTGAAAAATACCTATTATATAACTAATGATTCCAAATTTTAAGAGACGAAAGATAAAGTGCATACGACACAAAGACACAATTTAATTAAAAATTAAAAAGTGAAAAATGCCCATTATATCACTAATGATTCCAAATTTTAAGAGACAAAAGATAAAGTGAATCGAAAACCATCACGCACGTGTTTTTAAGTACATAAGCATCATATCCTTTTGATGAAAACGAGTTAATTAAATGGAAAAGTTTAATATGAACATTTTCATATTTTAACTTGCGGACACGTTTCAAAACATCCCCATAAAATGATGGATGGGAAATTCCATTAGTTAAAATAATTTAATAAATAACAATTACATACAATATCAATACAGAATAGTTTTCGAATCATTTACACCCGTTTTTGTTTCGCTGTTTGTCAATCTGTTTATAAGTCCTTTAGAGAATATAAAATATATCACAATCACAAAAAATGATTAAAATCCATTGTTTGCAAGGGGATATATTTTGAATGTTTCACGTATCAAAAAAGATAACACATTGTTCACAACATTTCATTATGTGTTTTCTCTTTGTGTTTTAATATAAGTTTCATTGATTTTTTAGCGAGCGTTCATGTGGTCCATTTCCAACGCTGCAACCCCTTTTAACTGGCTTTAACCAGCTGTACAGAATTCATCATTGCAGATACACATATATTATATTTTATATGTTTTATACATTCAACAATACCAATTAAGTATACAGGATAGTAATGGATATGGTGTCCGCTTAGAGACATGGTTTCGATCCTCACTATGGGAGTGTTCTTAAGATATCCCCTTAAGACACCAAGTACTGGTTCTACCCAGGAAACGGACTCGAGAGCGTTTCAATAAGCCTCAGGCTGTCAATGCAATCGCGCTAAAATAAATAGGTTTTAACTAAAATATAAATATATATTTAATATTGGAACTGAAACGGGTTATATAGGGTAATACCACTTCGAGTTCATTGTTAATTAGCGCTATTGTGAAACAGTTGAGTCAATTTGATCAGATAATACAAGGTGCTGAATAAAACCCAAACAGTAATTTCAAACTAAACATTACATACTATTGTCTAACTTCTAAGAAGAAAAGTTGAATTCCGCTTAACACGTTTCCTCGCGACTAGATGACTTAGTCTACAAGTCAAGCACTAGTATCCAAATTAATGCATGTTTGTCCTTACACATGGTAATTTGTACGAGTAAGGATTATGTTAAACTGACTGATTTACAGGTTTTGGTAGTTTCCCGAGCTCTGTGCGTAGGCCAAAATGGCTTTATAACAAAATCTGTACTGTTCCTGAAAAGAAATATGAAATATGCCTCCTATAAGTACCGTAACAGCGAGAAACAATCGAGAGGACATACAGAAATGCAAACGGTAATTTCGTTATATGTATGCTCAGAAAATTTTTTTTTTAAGTATATTTGCCTTATACTACTCATTACAAAGCAAATGCAGCAGTACTGTCTTTTATTGCAGGGGTTTGAACAACTGTGAGCAAAGCATGCTTAAAACAAATATCGTGCATTTACCTTGTTGTGAACCAGATTACGACATCTAGTCTTCATTGTTTTGACAGATTCCACAATGTTTATCTGTCCATTTTCTTTCTTTATGCGCTGTATCTCATTCAGGACCACCGCTGCAAGTCCGCAGCGAATGAAACCAGTTCTATACAAATATATGAATATATTAAACAAGAACGGGGACATTTTAGCGAAGCAGCAACATTTAATGAACGGATATTTTATCCAGGATACGAAATACAACTTCGAACCCGAAAAAATAAATACATGCTATTTCTCGATTTAGTAATTAATCACGTTAAACCGACCAAATGAGACAGTATTATTTAAACAGTGGACATCACGGATTTAATTTCAGCACGACATTATCAATGAATAGTAGTACGAATGTTGTCTGGAATGTTCGTTTGACATACTCTGATAATATGTTAAACATGACCCAATTTAAATAAGCATACATTGAAGCGGTAACATGTGCATAAGAATCAGCATTGAGTTTATGGTCCTTTAACTTACTGGCAATGGATCAGTATCGGCCTTTCGTCGGAGAGGTGAGGCTGCCATTTCAGTACCTCCTCAATTAGATTCAGGAACGACTGCATATCTGAAGGTGTGCCATGTCTCTCCAGCCACGATGTTAACTGGAACTGCTTTATTGTGGTAAGGTAGTCCTCATCCTGTTAGGTAGTATACTCAATTAGGGATTATTTCACCAAATAATGAATTACAAAGAACTCAAATGTACATGCAATATGGCTTTACCAATATATTGGCATGATCAAATTCGTCCCCGATCATATTAAAACGAGACTCAAATTCATCGACAAGCGAAAATGTAAGAGACTCTGAACTGAATTCAGAACTTATTCCAAGTTATTTTAATGGGTATACTATACTTTGTTTGGTTTGGTTTGTGTTTGTTATTTTCTTGGTGTTTATGGAACAACTCGACACAATTTGGTCATATAAGACGATACAGAAGAGTAAAATGGTCCATGCCAATACATTGTCAACACGGAACATATCAGTGGTGATATGAAACACTTTGAACAATGTCACACGCATATTAACTTATGTACATCATATCCACACAATAACCTTCGCAATTGGTGTTCAATGGATAAAGTGTTTTTACATAGTACTATTGTGCATGGCTATCTCGCTGCTTACCTCACGATTCGCATCTCTGAATGAGAAAGTTCTTTCCAGACTGCCTTTGTTTTTCTTTTCATGTATGTAATTGACGGAAAACCGTCCAACCCGACCGCTGCCTCGAGCACCCAAATACTGACAGGTCTAAAAGTTAATCGAGTCAGACACAGTGGAAGAAGTCATACCAAACATGTTATCATTTAAACTTACCGTCAGTAAGTATGTTAAGTAAGTACAGTACACACTCATGTATTTATACATTACTGAGTTTATGTTCGACTTGAAACAACAAACATGGTACTTTCATAGCTCATTAAAAAATCTGACCTACTATTTTCATACATGGATTTCAATTTGAGCATTTATTTAAAACTGATGCCATAGGAAACCTTTTTATTTATACATAACGCTTGAAGATAATACATAATTAAATGGTACTAAGCAACATGATTTCTTGCTACGGTACCTCATATGGTGCGCTGTCGTGTGCGGCCATGCTGATTACCGTGGTTACATGCTGTTCCTCGACTAAGGACCAGAACTCTTCCAGGTGTTGGTCAGTGGGCGACATGCACACCAGCAGGGCATTTGCATTGCCAAATGTCTGAAACAAATCAGGATGTGTACCTGTATTATTGATGATCATGTGTATGTTGGGGATACTTGCTATCGATGTGATGAAGCGATATGTATTCACTGGAAAGGAAAACAATTTATTATCCACTGTGCTTGCGATTTGAAAAAATGAGCACCATGCCTATTGCCACTTATGTTATGAATATTAACATACCAACCCCATAACATGCTTTTTTATGTTAGCGTTTGCAAATATTCATCTGACTACCACAGACAAAGATATTCCAAGGAACCAGTATTTAAAGAAAATATGACGTTACACGCGTCATAGTTTTCTTACATGAAGTAATATAATTTACAAGTTTTCAAAGCAAAACATTTTATGAAAGATAATACAATTTTACCGGAAGGAAAATGGCTCCCAATTGCTGGATAAACTTCGAGCCTCGCTTCTGCAGTTGTGGTCGGTAAGCGTCTACTATATTATAATTAACATGTAAATAAGCATTTAAATGGGACAAACCTTTTAAAACGTCTACTTAATGTGTCGTGTGATATACCTGAACCAACTTTACAACAATAATGAATATTAATGTAAACATATCAGATTAATGATTGAAAGTACAATTGACTGGTTAAAATTAATGTGTTTATACAAATATGTGAACACGTACTTTCCGACATGACCGTCTCCATATTGCCATATGTTGGACCCGACGATGCTTGTCCATCCGATTCAGGAACCTCCTGGACACTTTTGACAATGAGCTGAAAATTGTTTGATGTGTACATTATTTATCCAAGAATTGCAAAGACGTTAGAGTAATTGTTCCTTTGAACACATGTTTGAACACATTGTGACATATGTTTAGCTAGTTTTATGCATCATTTAGGCACCGACCTAAATGTATAATTAAAGAGATAAAACGAACAGATATCTTAGTCAGTATTATACGCGCGTATAAACCCCTTTTATTAAAATACCGATTGATCAAACCACTATGCTGATGGTGGACTGATGCAAATGTGCGTGATATAGTTGTATGACAAGACAGTAGGCGTTTATAACAGTAAACGTATAGAGGTACGTCATATTCCCCATAAATAAACTAAAAAGTCATCATTTTCGTTAACAATGAATCAGAATCAACAAAAGAAACAACTTGATACCAAGAAGTATATCATTATTTTACAACTAAGCATACAGGAGCGTAGATATTATGTTGTATTAATTATGTTTGAAAATTTTAGGGTAGTTGTGTTATAAACGGAAAAAAGATCACTGCCAAATCATTGTGAAATATATCTTGAGGTTTAGAATACGATATGCTATAGAATGAATATCGTCCATACATTAAATTGTTCTTTAAGTCTCGTAGTCTTAGATTCCCTCTCTGTGCCCATCATATAGTCGAAGACTTTTTCCAACTGCCTTGTTAACACATAATGTGTCCCCATCAGGAGGGCGTCACTTAGGGCTTCGTGTAGATATATGTATTGTTCCTAAGTAAATAGATGAACAGCCATTTAAATAATCATTGTGAACATTTGTATATACACATGTTCGATACATTACGTTTACTCGACGGAAAAAAATAATAAAGTAATACTCGGAAATAAAGTGTAAACCAGACAGACCTTTGTTTGGACCATTTTAACCCTTTGTTGACGCAGAGCATCGACCATCTGCAAAGGGCGAACGCATCCTTCCAGCATGGCCTGTGTAATTAGGTTATCAAGGGCGATAAATGTCCCCGTCCGACCAACACCCGCGCTGAAATTAATGTAACAAACCCATAAATAACACTCTTTACTTGATCAGTATGTTATAATTAATGATCACATGTTGAAAACTCTTACACTGTTAATTGTATATTAACATTCAGCCTGCATAGTGGGAGAACCATGTGGACTGAAGCAGTTATTGAAGTAACCACAAATAAATAGCGCAAAGTATATTTACCTGCAATGCACAACGATCGGAGAAATGTTAGCTGTATCACTGGTATCAACTGCTCTCCAGAAATCAACCAGACACCAGGTCGTGTCGGGAACTTCCTTGTCGGGCCATGTCTTGAAATGAAACTGGTTAATATGTCTTGATTCTTTCTCCTGAAATATACAATAACTGTTAAATGAAAGACGACATTGCGAAGTCAGTCTCACTGAAAACCTCATCTATAAACATGATATCGTAAATTGCAAAAAAGTGATATCTTTTTATAGAACGACAACACGTTGGTATATCGGACAGAATATAGGAGTTGTTTTTTGGAATATTAAATAACATTTGTATATTATACTTTTTCTTCATCATGTTGTTCTTCTAAATGAAAAACACAACTTGATAAAACGATAATGTAAATGAATTTTTTAGCTAATTAGTATTATTTTTTTTATTTATAATATGGTTGAAAATATGCTCAATTAACTAAACTGTGCAAAATAAATTCATTACTTTTTGCACATAAAAATGCAATTCTAAAAGCTCGTTGCTGTGTTTCATTAACCTACCCGACGTATGACAAGAGTCCTGATATTGTAGTCGAACGTCTCCTCTATACCCGCATACTTTATTTCCACTCCACCGTACGTGCATACACCGTTTAATTCATCTGGCCAGTATTGTAGGCATTTTAGCTGAAATATGTCAAACGTTGTTTTGATTTGCAATTATTCCAAAAATGTAATGTTTCTAGAATGTTAAGGTGTCACTTTTTAGTAAACGTATTCGATGATTGAACTTAAATTCAAATATAACATAGGTTGAAAACTGTTGAATTTGTGATCAACAGATAATTAAGATACCGTTCCCATTTCAATAAGGTTAGTAAGCATCACAATCTTGTCCACACGTTGCTGCCATATCATTCGCCAGAAATCGTTGATCATATTTTTGGTTGGACCTTGAAGAACAATATATTTTTGAAGCAATCAAAACATCAAATGCATTTATAATTTGTATATCGCATAATAAATGTTTTTATTGAAATTTGTAATTTTCTGTTGAAAGAAAAATCGACAGCAATTAAATAATGTTTTATGCATGTATAATTTGTACAGACAGTTTTTTAACAGTTTATTGTGTATACAAAAGAAAAAAAATCCATGAGTATACATCAAATAAATGTTATGCATATAACAAACGAGTGGTCAAGTGACTAGTTTATTGTATACAAAATAGAGTACATTTTAATATACAAACAAAACATGAGTATACAAAAATACATTAACATATATATCTACAAGAACGCATGATATATAATTTCTTAATTATGTTAAAATCATGTTTGACGTTATTATTATGAATATCATTCAACAAAAAGTTGTAAAAATAATGTTTATATTGTAAAATATTATAATACGAACAACAGTGTAAAATATTATAATACGAACAACATACAAGCAATGTAATTTTGACTTACCTTGCGATGCAATAAACTTGCTCACTTTCCCAAAACCCTATAATTATCACAATAAAATTAAACTATATCAGTGCAATCGCTGTAATGAACGCAATGAACGCGAACAAATAATATACAAAATACAATATACCACTCGATATCATCATAAGTTCAAATCTTTACTTACGTGAATGAAACAGGCATTGATATATTCAGAATCGGTAGGGTTGTTTTTCTCCAAAGGTACGCGTGAATGGTCGTCTACAGGAATAATACATATATTCGTTTATGAAAAATACGAATACTCAAAACTATACAAAAACAATGTTTCAGTATACACTTTGCTGTTTACTATAAACAAAATGAGTATTGCTCGCCTCCTTTTTACTCGACACATATCTTGATACATGCAGAAAAATATTTTCATACCGAGTTCGAAAAATGCTCCACTCAAATAAACATTAAGTAATCAGTTATATCATGTATGAATGTCCGGAACAATGTCAATCGTGTTTTGTAAACTTAAAGAATGCAAAAGTGTGACGGAAATTGGTCACTTGTTACCTACAGGCATACATCTCCCGGTACCGGTTTTTGCCTCGGTTCTCTGAGGCAGCACCTACGTCGTGTTTGTGGGTTAAACCTGATGGGAGTTTCTGAACAAATAGGAAAGTAAACCACATATATATATATGTACGTGATGTGAAGCTATCATTATAAAAGCATATACAGATTACTAGCTTAGAGTGCTTAAATGCTAAGTGATTGAGTTGTATTTATTAATTCTTGTTTTGTTTAAAAGAACTGTTTTGCTTTATTTATAGTTATCCAATAACACAAACGTTATATACCGTTGAGGTATGTTAACAGTTTATTTATAAAAACTCACCGCAAATTCTTCTTCAAAGAATGATGATCCAGTTTTTGCTTTTTCACGAATGTAATCCCACAATAAATGAATCTTAATTCCTGGGTTTGCGTCCTTGAAACTGTAGTAATCGCTCTCTGTGTCTAGAATCAAAGAACGCACATTACTCAAGCACAACGTATGAAATATTGACATGTTTTTCCTTTGAATTTAAACGACTTTTCAGCTTCAACGTTTACCCAGTTTATATCCCCGGTCACTAGAACTGAGCATTATTGTATAACTCTGTTTAGTTGAATCAACATACAAACTCAAGTTTGCCGCCTATCATAAAATTACACCTGTGACAAAATATACTGTCAATAATCTAATAACTTATATGCTTAATTAATTAACATACTTTCGTAAACTTTGGCATTGGCATCGGTTTCTCCATACGCGGCATTTTCATGGGCATTAGCCTGCCTATGCGGTTTTGATATGTCGGTTAATTCAGTTGAATAACTTGAACGATCCTTGTTTCTGAAATTGACGTTACTTTTATTTCGTATATATAAACATGGGCGTGTATTCAATAATTCAAGTTGAGACGTGTACGAATTTAAGAAAAGGCTTAACTGAAACCCCACGCAATGATATTTTATTAAGTATTTAACATTAAATAATGCTCACCTTATCAAAGTTGACCAATAATCAATAAGAATTCAAACTATTAATTTGCCGAATAAAACACACTTTATACATTTTGATATTACAATTCGTAAAATGTGTTAATGATTAATTGCGAGATTTGCATATGGATTACAAGATTTTGAAATTAAATTTGACCCTGATATAATAAATTAAAGAGTGATAAAAGTATGTTTGACTACATTGGATAAACGCCACTCTCTAAGATAGGTGTAAACAGCTTGTTCCTTGGAAGTCTGCAAATGAAGTATTTTCTTATTACTTCATGAGAAGCAGAGCAGAAAGATTGCCGATAAATCAAATGTTTTTATAACTACGTTAAATAGAATATACACCCAGTATATATAACATTTATACTTAGCTTAAAAATAAACTAACTTCGAGCGCGTTCGTCTTTTAAAGAACCATAGACCGACGGCAATAGCAATTATTACGACTAAAGCAGCTCCCACGCAACCCCCAATGGCTCCTGCTGATGTTTGTTTGCTGTCTTCAGCTTAAATAGTGCAAAAATAAGATTATATGAATCAACTGAAACTTATAATCCTTCCATCATTTCATTTGATTCGTACGCATACATGGAATGACGCAATTACATTTACCACTGTATGATATGTATTTACAGCATTGGATAAGGTTTAATTAAAATAACTACAAGTGTAGAGGTGTTTTGGACCAAACTATTATATGATTACAAATATATAAAATATGACAGTCAGTACTTACGCATACAAAATTCGCCTTCCAGTCTAAAACCCTCGTGGCACTGTGTTGAAAACAAGGCACACGAGCCATTGACGTTATGGCACTGATTGCAATTACAGTCTCGGGAACAGTTTTTGCCGTAGAATCCAAGGGCACATTCTAATTTACAAGATACGAACTATTAAATGGACAAGTTGCACAAATAAATAGAAGTTGACTTAAAAGTACTATAAAGCATGCAATTCATGTAATTGTGAGAAAAAGAAAAAGGGCTTAGGCCAAAGCCACGAATGCTTTAAACATACATGCAGCTGCAAGCAAACAATTCTAGAAAGCTTCATAGAGAAGGAAGAGCCTGCGGACTACATTTTGCGCACAATTAAAGCTTTAAACTACAGCTATGAGTGCTGAAAGCAGGGAAAGAGGCACCGTTTAGTGGCGTGTCATATGCAATTCAATGAATACTCGAGAATATTTCGTTCAGTGGGGGTAAGTTTGCGCTGAGTATCTGAAAGCATAAAGTACAAACACAGTGACAAGAACGTTTTTTTTGCATTATTTTCGCGTGCAATTGACGCATTACTTGTACTACACATGAGCACTATAAATGCATTATTACTGTGTGTTATTATTTTAATAGTCAATGTAATGGTCTTAAAAATAGGCCATAATTGTGTTGGTATTATACCTATACTGCAATTATCGAATCTCCAGCCCTTTGAATACAGATCGCCTGGACAATGACCGTTGATATGGTGGCACACAGAGTTGTCTTTGCAACGACATAACGACGCGCAATTCTTTCCAAACGAGCCATGCATACATTCTGCATACAAGGAACAAGATATAGGTAAATTAAAACTAACTAAAGTATTCACCATGAATTGACCAAATCATGAAAGAAGCATGGACAAACATTATCATTTTTTGTTAGTAATCAATGCAGAAACACAGTGTATGCTTTCAACATTGTGAATGTATAAGTATATACCTGTGCTGCAGTTATGGCCTGTCCATCCCGGCGAACACTCTTTGTCAGAACAGTTACCAGGCACGTGGTCGCAGACTATAGCTTCTCGACAATTGCAGGGGAATGAGTAATTCATTCCAAAGGAACCACTTGCACAGGCTTGAACAAAACCATATCGGTCATTCCAAAAATGTCGTTGTTCTTGCATTTATACTCAAAACAATATACATAAATAACCTTTGCCAAAGGTATATTAAACCATATTACCGGGTACTAACTACTGATAATAATTACATATTAATAACTACTAATATGATCCAATATATTAACTTTATATATACATTAAAACTGTCCATGGGAAGACACAGTATATTTTATAAATATGTATTGAAATGTACTAAACAAAAATCATGTGAACATAGAGTTGTTTGTTGCGTTATAGTGTATGCATTGTTCAATGTACAATCTTAACTTTCTTATCATAACTATTATTTTTAATGTAAGTTTTTGCTTACAAACAGCTTGATAATGTGTGACTTATTATTTATATTTTTAACACATTGCATTAAATTAACACGAACTCATCGTCCGACCCGTGTCCGTAAAATACGCTTTTGTTATCAAGGCGTTAAAACGTGAAAAGCGCAATTATTGGGGTTAATAGTTTACACATTGACAATGGACCTTCTTGGCAATTATAAGTAATCCATCCTGGTGCGCATTGGTTATCAGAACAGTTTCCAAGGACATGATCGCAATGTGCGCCCTCTTGACAGTGACATATCGACGAGCAGTTAAGCCAATAGTATCCCTGATCACATTCTGTAGTACAGCCATCAAATAACAAACACATATTTGCAAATGTATATGCCTATCACTGACGTTTAAATAAAAATGCATTATATTAGATAGTGGCAATCATTTATTGGTTCAAGACATTCGGTGTGATTTGCACTGATTTAATAGATTTCTAACGCATCAAATAAAACCGTGTATCGTACAATTGTTGTGAGAAGAGTTGCCAAACGCATGCTCACAAACAGAATTGCCATTTATATATATATAAATCAAACAGTCGATCATTTATATACCCTATTTATTGCACGATTAATGCGTGAATGAAAATAAGTATTTACCTTGACTGCAGTTGTCATTTTTCCTGCCATCAGCGCACTGCTTATCAGAGCAAAAACCATCAACGTGGTCGCATGGAACTTTTTTTTTACAGTGTCATTTGTACAAGCACCCGAATCCAAAAAGACCGTCTTCGCACTCTGTTCATTATAATAACAATTTGCAAAATAATGAACGATAATTAATTTTCATATAATTTCAAAAACGTTAAAAGTCTTACAGTTTTGATATTTGTTATCATATACAAAAGATGTGCGTTGACGCATGTAAAAGGGTAATTGTAATATGAATGATGCAATATGCCGTTTTAATGATTACTGGTTATATAACAATATATTACCACGGCTACAAAATAGATGACATACCCTGCCAAACCTGATTGAAAAAAAGTATAACGTACATATAGCATTCTTCTTGATAAATTGAAACGTACTACATTGCAAAACAAATTACCGTATTTGTTATAGTCACGTCATTTGAGAGTGCAGCCAACCTTCTTTTATGTGTCAAATTACGGAAAGTTCGATTTATTCGTAATCATGTAAGTTGGACAACTTTAGCCAGGAATGAAATGCGATAATGTTGAACTTCATGGCGGATGTATATACCAACATAATGAACCGATAAACATTTACTACAGTCAGTTGTCATAGATCCATACAGCGGCGAATTGGTTGTCAGTGCAATTGCCAAAGATGTGATGACATCCAGGCCCTTCCTTACAGTGACATTCCGATGAGCAGTTTGCACCAAACATTCCTTGTTGACATTCTGTGTAAAGAATGTCGTAATTAATATACACAATGAGATTGTATGTTTGTAAACTCATTCCATAATTGCGATTGGTTTCTCATAAACATGGTACAAAATGGCGATAAATGCTTTTAGAATGAAGCCATCTTATACAAATAACATATAGTATTTGTCCCGTATATTTAAAAATAAAAACATTTGACATTTTGTAATATGTTAATTCGAGATAATTATGTATCTTCTTGAGAAATGCTCAAGGTTTTTTTGCATAGAAATATTGAAATTATTTATGGCTAGAAACAAGTCTTAAAGTATTGAGGTTGAATCTCTATATTTTCAATGAACGATAAGTAGGTATAACAAGCGATAAATGTGGTATTGTAAATTCCCATTTGCTAAAAGTTAATACAGAGAGACCTTCCTGCAGTAAATATTTGTCCCAGTTACTTTACTAGGAGAGGGCCTGTCTACGCTATATGATTTCAACAAGCATAACACTTCAAGTAATAATTATTAAAATAATTAGTACAACAAACCCACTTACATGTATTTCATGATCCACGCAAAGAGTTACTATTTTTTTATAAACAAAACAACATCAAAACAATTTTCGATCAAAATCGCAATTATCAAAAGAATGTCTTAGTAAGCATTGCATAATAACTTTTTGGGACGGGTGCGTTAATGTTAAAATGCCACATTGGATGTTTAAAATAACGTAAATACACTGTTACAATTAAATCGATTAAAAGAATATAACATGTCTATACACAAAAATACTTGCTTATTAGTTTTGTATCTTTAGTTCCATAATTATACGAGCAAAAAGCACACATCCACAATAAAATTATGACCATTTTAACCAGTCCAATTCATAAATATATTGTAATCTTAAAATTCATTAAACATATATGCTATAAATGTGTGGCATTATACTTAATAAAACATATCCCAAAGACCATATTAAGTACGAACGATATAAATAATATATCTGTTCACAAGTACAAAAACAGATAGTCTCATAGGTTCAACGTTTGTCGCACTATTATTATTACGTTATTCATTATATTCACAATATCTCTTATAGCTCAACACCATAAGCGGTTATATACATAATGTTTAATGTGAATAATTGTAACTTATAAATATGTAATGTATGTATATAAATGAGAATTAAGAATGAAACCCTTATTCATTTGCCTATCAATCACAAACTGTACCTCGAGCTGTTGCAGAACAAATGCGGCTTATCTCAGACCGACTTTTAATCGGCGATAAGTCGTCGACAAATATTCGACGACTTATCAGAAAGTTGTTTTAACCATTTAAAAAACAATCCTATATACATAAAGAATAGTACGTTTTACAAATAAACACATGATTGTTCAGTTATACTAATTTACAGACGTCATGACAGGAGGAATTTAAGCATGTGATTAAAATGCAATGGAAGGGCCACTAGCAAACATCAACTATTGATAGTTTATCGCAACACAATAATGTTTCCTTAAACATAAATGGGCTTGACTAACTTTCGACAATCAGTCGACAATTAAGAGCAACATGTTAAAAACCACCAAAACAAACAGGTTCTAGATAGACGCCTTGGTCAAACCGCATATATAGCCCACCGTAAATGGTACGATCGACACTGTGTGTTCTCGCAATTCGATAAGCAATAAAATACATAGCAATAGTCACCTTTCTGGTGCTAAACGTTTCACGACCGGTGTTGTTCTATCTCTGTTTTGCTTAAGCACAACAGCAAGCAACGGAAAGCGTAATCAAACAGAAAGAAGACGGCAACTAGCAAATTATATAAGCTGGATAGTCTAAGTATACAAGTCACATGCAAACATTCTAATAATGCATCAATGGAGTGATATGGCTTGGTTTGTTAATGGAAAAAAACATAGGGGCTAATAATTAAGCTTTCGATATATCGTAAAAAAAATATCGGTCAAATTTATTTTGTTAAAAATGGATATCAATGGCGAAATAAAACACTCGTAGAAAAATCCGTTAAGAGCTATAACATACAGATTGCGCATATAAATGTACAACAACGGTTAACATAAATATGATTCTCCATCATTAAAAAAGCTGTTTACATTGAAGGAACATGTGGTACATAAGCAGTTATTTTATTAAATACAATTGTTTGAAACTAATAATATGTGTTTAAAATTAGCTATTACCACACTGTTCATTCCGCTATGATGCAATCCTTTCCTATAACTCACTAACGTATTACATTAGAATACTTTAATACCGATAGTATTAAAGTAAAAATTATTATATTATATTATACCTCTCGAGCAGCTGTCTCCTTTCCATCCATTGTCACAAACACCTGGACATATACCGCTGATTTTGTCGCAGTCATCCGTTCCGTTGCAATGACATGATACACTACATTTGGGGCCATACTGGTGCATATTACAAGCTGCAACATAGATCGATATGATATACACTTCAAATTGAACAGATCGAAGTATGCTAGTAAATATGGAAAAGGAACGCATCCAGTTTTATTTGTCAACATCAATGTTACAATTGGGCGAAATTTCATTTAAAATGTTAGTAAGCATGAAACTCCTGATTGTTAGCATGTTAACATTCCAAAAGGAACATGTCATTTATGCCAGTTTCAAACTGTTCGATGTACAATTCCATTTAAACGATTTCAATAATAGTTGTTCATATATGATGGAAATAAAGCACACATAAAGACATACACATTTTTCGCATTCGTTAGAATCTGCGAACTAACATTGTACAAATTGACATTGTACACGTTTTCATTTTACAATTCAGCATTTTACAATCAATATCTGACATTTCAACGTTTGCCAATCCAATAATTTAAATGTTCTCAATTCCGACAATGTTGTGCAAGGAACCAAACTTTCAAACCGGTGTCGGGGTATAAACGGACACGCAATTTTAACGCATACGCTAAAAAAGCATACGCTCAACGCATACTATATAGATAAAGAAAACAAACTCATTCGTAATGAATAAAGAAGGAAAATACAGTAGCAATACGAGTTTGATAGAATAGGTGTACATTTAAGTAAAAACATCGAAAAGTTGTCTTTAATTTATTACTTTAACATTTAACTTTTTCATAGCATATACGGTAGTATCGAAATTACAGATAGTCATGCCTTAAAATAATAGTAATATGTACATATACTATATTTAAATTGTTCGGCATTTATTCTTTATTTACAGTCATTCAAATAATGAGATTTTCCGTTTTGTAATTTTTACAATTAATGTTTTTTTTCACATCCTCAAAATCTAATTTAGCGTAAAATTACGCAACATGCATGCGTCAATCAAAACTCACGAAAAGTCATTTTTCTCGGATATTATCAATAAATTATTTTGAATCTGTGTTGTTTTGCAAGTAGTCAGAAATAAACAAGCAAACACGTACTTTTGCAAGAAATGTATAATCTATGATTCATAGGTATCTTAACGGCATCTATTAACCTCATTGTGCCTGCGTTTTGCTGGTATTTTCATATCGTATGTATTTTTCTACTAATTCTGTATTTAATAGCTGCATTATTTTGTATTAAAATTGTCTGTAAATATTGCATGCATTTTAACATTTAATAATGTGTGTGTTTAACTTTTATTTAATTATTCCATGTATTGCATGTTTTAATTTGCTCTGAATATGTTCACAATTTATTAATGTTTTGACAACGCATAAGTCTTCTGCTGTTTCGTTGCGTCTGCACTTTTCGTTTAGTTTCGTAACGTATGCATTTCTCTACCATACATATTTCATCTTCATATTTCTACTAGTATCATGTCTTCTTTAGTGTTAATGTGGTTTGCGTTTTTTTTTTCAAAGATCATATGTATGCATGTTCCTACTATTCTTTGCCTGTCTTTAATAATTTTGTATTGTATGCAATGCAATCTCATGTCCAAAGCGTATTAAAATTGTATTTGCGTTTTTCTCGCATTTGGAGAGAGTTTATTAATTTCCAGTTCTAATCATATTCGATTTATATATGTATATATTGAACAATTAGATTTCCTTGCTTTCTCACCACATCCTAGTTGTATTCACTGTGTTTAAATTGCGATCCCACGACGTTCACCCGGATATGACTGACGACGTCAATGCGTTCACAAAACGTTCTTTTCGTGTCATATACGAATCTGCCTCGGCGTTTGTCCTGCAATGGCAATGCCGCCGCACTACGACAATGAACGCGACAGGTCGTAAAAAGAGCCCCCATAGAAGAACTGGGAACGCAGTAGGGTCGCCACAATGTTCCTGCGCCTCCACCATGGACCAATTTTCTGCGTTGCTGCTTTTCCATGGCGTCCCTAGTCCCTACGTATGTACCGTGTTCTTATGGCGTTTATCGCGTTGCTTCCGCGTGAGGGCGATCCTACGGCATTCTAGCCTCGTCGTTTATTTTTTATATATCCTTTGTGTGTCTGCAACATTTTGGTGCATTTCATTTGGGACTACGTTGAACGATGATTGTTTGAGGTGTGTTTATTGAAGTACGGGGCTTTTGTCGAAATCTCACTTCCGAAACTTAGTTTTCCGAGGGTGCTTGCCTTTGGGCGAATTTTAATATCTTAGCAATTGCGAGACGGTATATATTTGACTGCAATTATTGGAAGAAGGCAGAATTATCTTTAAAATGATACCAGACTTGCAAAATTCGATATATATGAAAGGTATGAAAAAATAAAAGTTGGCAGTTTTATAATGGGACCCAATTGGAATGGGAATTAGTGTAATCTAACCTATTGTACTGAAGTAAGCACAATAAACGCATTGCGACTCATTTACAATTGACGTGTGTAATCTCTTTATTACAAAAAAGAAAGATAATTTGTGTCGTACGACATGTTTCCAGTTTGCACTTTGATTTCGACATAAAATATTGAGAAACTTGTTTTTTTTTTCAGTAATTACTTTTATTTTCGGACTGCTTCAGTATTTATACATTCCGCATTTTGAACTTAAAAGTTTTGTAGACCGGCAATTGCAAAGTGTGTGCTTGCATTTCATAATATGTACTGTATTACATTTCGCATACAAATTTACAGCTTTCAATCTTGATGTTGACAAAAAAAATTGGCGGCGACTCCCTTTTATTAGACATAGCATAAAATGAATAGTTGAATTTAACTTTTTTTAACTACATCAACGTTTACACGCGTTATACAACGACACAATCACAGTTAAGTTTGTCATAAATATGTATATAAATCCCGAATAAATACAATCAGAAAATATTGGCATGTATTGATTTTTCGATTATTATAATAACATTTTATAAATAAATCAAACGCAAGGGAATATTGTTTTGACACACATAATTATGCGCTTGAAGAATACTGGGAATAGTGGGATTTACAATATGTCTTGACATGAAATGATGTTGAATTAAAATTAACGGTTTATAACATTTCAGGCAACATTTACGGTTATACATCGCGAAGAATACGTTAATATGTTTGTAATCCAGACCTACAACAAAATAACATGGACGGTTAAAAACAACGACGATGTTTAAGCAAAAATGCACGTTCTATCTTTTTTTATTTCGCTTACGTATGTCGCATGCATCTCCCTGCCATCCAGGTTTACAGTCTGGTTGGGTACATTTGCCAGAAACGGCATCACAATCCATATTATCCAAACAGTTACACTGGCGACCACAAAATTCGCCATAATGTCCGAGTGGACAGTCTGCAATATGAATATTTATTTGAATATTTAATATAACAGAACATTACAATGAAAATGGGGCGGTTTGATTTATAAACGTATATAATTTAATAACAAATTAAAACATATGTATCTATCATTTTTGTTTTATCACGTAGCATTGTCTGTTTTTATTATTACAAGTCGACGTATATACACGCATACAACTAACTGGACCTCTATTTGAAATAAATACTGTTTATTTGTTTATACCTGCGTCGAATAGCTTCACCTCGCACAGTGCCATATAACTTTGATTCCATCGGCTTATGCGCAGGTATTGAAATACAGTTTTGTCAAGAGGAAGTGTCTCTCCATCATCTGACGTTGGGTCATGTATCATTCCAACAATAGTACCAATATTACTCGCAGTGAAGGTTTCATTGCTGACATACACGAGAAGGTTTTGGCTTTGCCATGTGTTAGTAGTATCTAAAATAAAAACCTTAGCTTTATGAAAAAATTAATAAAATACTTAGTTTTTTTTACTCTATGTGCACAACTTTCGGTTAAAAGTGGGGTCTCACACGTTATGTGACAACACATGTTTAATATTAATTATACAACAACACTTAATTAGCGATGGATTATCGTCAGACTAAGAAGGTGAATAACAAATAATAAAAACCTTTCCTGCCAAACACGATGACGCTTAAACCCATAATTTTTCTGTCTAGTTGTATCTGCCACCACGGAGCCTCTGTATTGGAAACGATGCTGCACATACTACATAACACAACGTCGGACATGTTTAGAGTCCACAAAAGTCCATCAATCGCTCTATCAGCAGTGCACGTACTGTAGTCGCTTGACTGAGATACACTGACATTGTATTTGCCAGAACGTATAATGTTGAGATCTAAATTGACATGAGGAAGTGTATTAAATCATGATAAGTAAATATCTTATAATTGATTGTGTAACAATCAGCCATTTAATAAAACATATACATGATAGAGATCCCATAAAGTTTCCAATGTGAAAAAATTACGATTCTACTAGCGTACAACATGCATCGATTGCATAGGGAGCTCTCAGGAGCATAGGGAGTATATAGTATTGGCTATAATGTCATTAGTTTTAAGCTCTCAGAATCAAGGAAAATATTTTGAAACATATTTTGATGCATGCAATATGATACCAACTAATGAATTCTTTTAAATAAGATTTCTTTAAAATATTGTTTTGCTGGCGTATTTGCATGTTTAATCACCAACTATTTTATTGAACTTTCAAACAAAATACATTGTGCCCTAGAAGATTATACAGCTATGACGGTATTTGATTCTGCTGAGGATGGTGAGGATGATAGCCGGTTATCTTACCAACGCTACAGTTTGATCCACTCCAACCCTCGAGGCACGCAGAAGCACATTTGCCATTGAATGGATTACACTGGTCTGTTGTGTTCTTACATTTGCATCGGTTTGAACATTTATTTCCAAAATAACCAAAACATTCTACAACATTAAACAAAAATATGTCTTTAGATTTAATTACTCACAATTATAGATCGCATTTTATTAACAGCGGATTTTATACCATATGCATGTGTTAGATGTTAATATCGTATGAACACGTCACACCTCATACAAGTCAATACCTTGCAAAACACGTGCGAATTTTGCACATTATATCCATTCTATAGTATACATTACAACACAATCATTATGATATTCTCCGTTTATAGAATTACTTGTTTAGTTGTTGAGACCGTTGGTAATAAAAGACATCAATACAATTCCAGTCGTAGCTGTCCAAACATGACTTATAAACACAATTTTAAGACGCAGTTGTATTTATGAAATACTGTGTAAAACATTATGTTCATTTAACATGTAAATTTCAAAAGCGTCTATGTTACATACGTATCATATGGTCATTGAAAACAATGATCATTCGTTGATAATAAGTCGTGCATCTTAACTCACTACTAAAAACTAGATCTGTTGAACCTGCTTCGTGTTACTATAATATAAGTCGTAAAATACAAAGTCAGTTCGCTAAATTGCAAATACGTTACACTTACGTTGTGTACATGCGTTATTTTTGGCATAGTCATATCCATCCACACAACCACTCGGACACCTGCCATTCACATGGTTACAGGTTTCGTTATTTAGGCAGTTTTCACTACACACATGTGTGCAGTTAAGGCCGAATCGCCCAGAGCATGCTGAAGTCAAATTTGGAAATTAGTGTACATAAAAGCCATCGGAATATTATTCAAATGAAATGAAAGTCATTCTTGCTACTATAATATAGGTCGTAAGACATATTGGCAGATCGTTAACTCAAAAATTCGTTACACTTACGTAATGTACATGTTTTATTTTTGGCATAGTCATATCCATCCACACATCCACTTGGACAAACGCCATTTACATGGTTACAGGTTTCGTTATTAATGCAGTTTTTACTACACACATGTGCGCAGTTATCTCCGTATCGCCCAGAGCATGCTGAAGTTAAATGTTTGAATTATTACATAAAATCAATCAGAATATTATTAATATGGAATAAAACATATATAAGGAATAAAACATATATAAATAGTAAAAACAAATTCATATTTACATACGCTTATGCTATTTCAGAGTGTTAATTAGCGTAAAGAAAAAGGCTTTTCTGGACACGAAGGTCGTTTTCGTTTAATTATAACACAATTCAGTTAACATCAGCAATTACGAGTGTAAATTTCATTGTGGGAATATACATGGACAACAACACAACAACACAAACAAATATGATGCGTTTGAAGACTAAAACCTACTGCTGCCTTCGCATAAATCGCCATTCTCCTATACGATTAACTACTTTGTACTTTTTTAATTACTAATTGATAACAGTTTAACAGAGTTTAGGATTATTTTCTTCTGACACCTGGCATTGTACCGGTACATGCACCTGCCAGACGGTTACATGTTTCGTTGCTACGGTAATACCCAGAACACGGAAACATGAACATGACTGCGTATGTTTCTGGACATTATATTAGTAATGAAGAAAGCATGATTAAGAAGAAAGGGCATATGTGACAATAGACACCTCACACTTTCTACCTACAGAGTAGTCTTATGTAAGTATTTGAAAAACTCAACAGGGCAGGGTGATCGTTTGATTTTATATTTTCAAAAAATATTGAATATCCCGAATGTGTCTGTTTCAGTCTTTGTTCTCACAATATGTATAGCTTTGTTTGCATTAGTTAGTATCTGCTGGCAGATAAACTCAAATGCGTTTTGTTATTATAAGAATACTTTAAGAAAAGGAGATTGTGTGTAGATAGCAATATACTTACTTCCTTTACATTTCGAGTCTTTTGTGTAATTATACCCGGGTTTGCAGCCAGTAGTACAAAAGCCAGTCACGTGGTCGCATGCGACGTTGTTTAGACAATTACCGCTGCAGTTATGGGAACACGTTTCCCCGAACCTTCCGTCATAACATTCTTGATGAAAGAAAATGAAATTGATCACGGTAGAAGG
The DNA here is from genome assembly GCA_007657795.1 of Dreissena rostriformis. Classification (NCBI taxonomy): domain Eukaryota; kingdom Metazoa; phylum Mollusca; class Bivalvia; order Myida; family Dreissenidae; genus Dreissena; species Dreissena rostriformis. Next base: position 50,242 of record VMBQ01005205.1, read on the forward strand.
TGACTGAATATATTCGTGGATATCCAAATACAAATGTTCTACTTAATGCTGTTTATCTTTAATACACAGAGCATATACTTACTGGCGTTGCATGTAGACTCTTTTATGTAATCATACCCGGGTTTGCAGCCTGTTGTACAATTGCCAGTCACGTGGTCGCATGCGACGTTGTTTAGACAATTATCGCTGCAGTTATGGAAACAATGTTCCCCGAACCTTCCGTCATAACATTCTTGATGAAAGAGAAAGAAATTGATAATGGTGGCAGGTGACTGAATATGTGTGTTGATATCCATATTAATATGTTCTACTGAATGATATTTAACTTATCATACATAAAGTATATACTTACTGGCGTTACATTTAGAGTCCTTTGAGTAATCATACCCGGGTTTGCAGCCATTTGTGCAATTGCCAGTCACGTGGTCGCACGTGACGTTGTTTTTGCAATTTCCGCTACATTTATGGGAACAATGTTCCCCGAACATTCCGTCACAACATTCTTGATGCAAAGGAAGACAATAGATACTGTTGGAAGGTAACTGAATATATTGAATATATAAATATCTTTAAAGCTTTGAGATAAAAACAGAATACGTTCAAAACTTCGTAAAACACATAGCTATACAATCGCGCATTAATCAGACCTATCCTACAAAATCGGTCCCATGCACATAATGGACGTTATAAGGTTAATGCAGCATCGTTACAATAAAAAGTCGAATATAACTGTACAAAACATATGAGGTGTATACAACTTTGTACAATCAAAATACCCAACACATTTTTTTATTTAGACGTGCATCTGAATACGTGATTAGTGTTAACTATTTTTTGATTTTAATGTCTTTCTGAACTTCACCAAACATTAAAGAAGGTAAGGAGATAAACGTCAGGTGTATTAAATATCATCATGCTTTTTTTTTTATAAATATTTTCCAATGATGTACATGTTCCCCACCAATCAAATCCACTTATTCTGTAACCAATCCCCGCACAAGTTATGTGGCCGGGCAGGGCATCGAACCCGCTATCATCTGAATAGAAGTACAGTGCTCTACCAACTTAGCTGAATGGCACGGTTTCTTATATTCAAATTAAATTATGTTTTAATGTGTAAATTATAATAAACATTTTATTTTATATTAAAAAAACTACCATCAAATAGGATGTATTTTAAACCATATATAGTAACAGTTTGAAACAACCAATCACACACAACATAATCAAATCATGGTTTATTAAAGCCTTGAGTGAGTGTCGTAACCATTTCATTTAATTAAAATGACTTTTGCACAGAGTGTTTGGCGTTTCGTAAAATTTGACATTAAATACATAAACTCGATAGATTTAAAGGATAAACAGGTCAGGTATAATAACATGCAATAATTATAATCATGCTTGCCACACCTTGATTGAAGTGGGTTCAAACAAATTAAAAGGCTATCACTTTAACCGCCGCGATGCCACATGTTGCAACATTAGTATGTGTATATGTGTAAGGGATCCACATGTGAACACAGTCTTTAACGAAAGCAACAGCAACGCATAGAATTGTTTCATCGTTTCGCGTTGTTTACGTCTTATAATTGCATCAATGTTATTTCGCGCATTTGTGTTCACTGATCCATTATCATTTGATTGTCCTACAAAACGATAGAAAATCGTCAATTCGTCAATATGTAAACAAGTTGCCTTTAGCCCGAAGTAAGCAAATATAAATCTCAATAAGAAAACTATAATTATTACTATTTTGAGAGAAAAGAATGTATGTTCACTATTTTCTTACAAATAGTTTACATTAAATGTGTTCGAGTAAAAACGCTTACACGTGTTTTAAATTATGTAGACGTGTGTGAACAATGGCGTAGTGAAACTCATAATCGAATAACATTTTCCTGCAAACGTTCACTTACCACTAATCAATTGTCACTATCTACTTTATAAAAATCCAGAGCATTTTTAATCTTACTTTCTTGACATGAAAACGATCTCCATCCTGGTAAACAGTCCTTGCAATATCCAGTCACTGCATTACACCGATCTTTACAATGACATACCCGAGAACACCGATCTCCGAATTTATTGGGAGGACAATCTACAAAACAAAATGGGTACATTGATTTCAAGCAGTTTAATGAAATTGCGAAATGTGTGTTATAGCAATCAATTGATAATCAAATTTTCGGATTTCTCCGACATGGTAAGCGCTGAACAATATGTTTAACATAGAAAGGAAAACGAACCATCAAAGTCAAAGTTATTACTACGCCTTTACGTTTTAATTAACATTTCATGTAAATACTTTCTTAGCTAAAACTCATCGGCAAATATAGCTTCGTTGCGCTTGTCTTTGGAACTACCTTGATGTCGTTAAACACGCTATAGGGCCAAACATATACCCGGAAAGCAAGTTACATCTGATAGTACACGCGTGGTTTATGTGTTGCGTCCTTTTCTTAAATACTTACACTCGTCTGTGATACCATATATCTTCATATTTCAGCTATCGGTTAAAACGTGTTACTAGAACTTGACCATAACAGCGTACCTCCAGAATAAACAACGACATCGCACAAAGTGAGGACCTTGTAATTATCGCTATGTTTGATGTTAATGTAGCGGGCCAGTCTTGCCGGGTCTAGAGTGATGCTGATCTTGTTGTTGTTGTTGGATGCAGTATTTACAGCTTCAGCTGTGCGATTAGGTCCTACTGGTACGTTACTAATGTATATGAGAAGATTTCGACTCTGTGCCGCAGCTTTATGACTTGCATCTGAAAGATACATGTTACAAGTTAAAAATGCAGTAAGCTTTACAGCTTAACATCCTATATTGCACACAACTAGTTTGTGTCAAACGTTTTATGTGGCTGTTAAGTTTATAATTTACTAAATAATCTTGCTTTGTTATATTGCCCTTATTGTATATTTTGTACACTTAGGTGAAATAAACGATGTGTTCTGTTCTGTCTGTTCGGTTAATTTTCCCATCAATGTATGTATAGATAAATCGACAACAGCAACAACGAGATAGCAACAATTATTGGTGAAATGAGGTTCACGAAAAGTGTCTGGCCAATAATGAATAAATTCCATTATCATTCTTTGATAAGACACAAAGAACGACAATATGGCTTGAAATGTACTGCCGTCTTTAGTTCTACTTGCATTATTATTTAACACCGTTATAGTGTTGTATATGTATATATATATTCGTTCAGTTATAACACTAGCGTATTACCTGTTCTGCCTTCGACGGAAATGGCCCCAATCAGTATTATATAACCAAGATCAAGTTCCCACCATGGTGTATTATCTACATCTGTCGCACTGCATTGCTGACAAATTGATAATGCGTTTTCGAATCGCTGTCCATTTACAGCGTTGTCCGATACACATATGCTATATGTTGACGACTGTGATGTTTGGTTTGCTAAATAAATAATTGAATACAAGAACAAATTAAATTAGAAAACCAAAAATAAAGTTTATTTCTCAGGTCATGATTGTATATCAAATGTGCAAAACAACACTAACCAAAGCATGTAGGCACAAACTCAAGTCTGCTACATTCGCGTTAAGATTCAGACAACAAATTAGCTAGAATGCAACTATAAATGTATGGAACTTAAATAAACAGATAGTTACCATTCTGAAATATCTTTACATCACACAGCGTCATGAAATTGTCTATTGTTAAATTGGTAGCCGCTGACACATTTATTGACCGAACATATTGAAACGAGGGCGATGCATTTACTATAAACGTATTATTAACAGGCGATATTGGTAATGAAGCTTTGTCGCCCGATCCAGTAGTTATTGTTATTTGAAGATCAATGAACTGTGTGTCTGAAACAGGTTTGTAAAAAAAAACTCACACACACGGAAACGTCAAAGTAGATCATAAACCACGTACAGAAATGATATATTTTATTTTTAGAGAAAGTCCATGTCAGTTGAACAAAATTAAATTTTATAGTTTTCACTGAAAGGTAAATAAAATAAACATCGCACTATTATTTTTCCATCAGCTTCATCGATCTACAAGTAGTTCTATACGACGTATAAAATATTCATCAAAATGTGTTTTCCGAAATTTCCATGAAATAAACATATTATCATAAGCTTTATTGACGCAGTAATTATGATAGTTTTGCAACCGTATTTATGAAAGAAATCCTTGAATCAATGTCGATGTCATTTCTTAGACGTAAGACTTCAGAAACGTGTGACGTGTAAGCTACTCCCGATTAATTGTATTTATGTTTTCTACTGATGTCAACGAATATCTGGACATCCGGATACTGTGTTAATAGTAATTAAGTATCCGAATATTCGTATATATAATTAATCACAAACACTCATATTTCATGATTTAAGGCATACGAACACCTTATTGTACATATTTATTGATTAAATCATCACAAGTTATAAGACTCTAAACGGTATCTGCCTCGTTCGCAAACGTGTCACATACATACATGCTTGGTACATACTGAAAAACAGATAAGCACAAGGTGGTGCATTCACAACACAGTTTCGTCGACACGGCTGTAAAACAAACAATATGAGTCACAATCTGTTGTGCTAATTAGGTTTGAATTTCGTGATATCAGCTGGTCCGACCAATTTACGATATCAGGTATAGATGTTCAAGAAATCAAATGTTTCACTTGCTTTTACTTAAACGTTTTACTATTAACGGAATTAATTTATAATAGACCCATGCAAAGAGAAAAAAACGCTATTATATTTACATTAATACTTTAATTTACAGCCACAATGAACTTGCACGCACCGCGATGAAAGTTATTTGACGGAAGCTATTTCTTTGTTTCTTAAATTGAAAATAATTTTTTTTGTATATGCATTGAGTAAGAGAAGGCACATGGTAACGTTGGTTCTTAACCTGCGATTTTCTTGTGAATTTAAGTCATATACTCAGTAATATTCCCATTAAAAACAACCTTAATCACCAAAAATATAAGTATTACGTATTATTTATGTACAAAAATGTGTTAAAGAAATATACGAGAAATCTAATCAATTAAAAAACTATGACTCAATATTTATACAGTTAATTCCTATCTTAACTTATACCCGGATAGTTTTTGAATATCATATACGAATATCCGGATACGAATTGTGGCATACGTTGACATTCCTGTACTAAAGGTCATGGACAGTGATAGAATCGGATTCACCTTAAAGCGGGACTGTACGATTTTGTCAAATATTTATGATTTTTTTTTAAATGTGTTAAAAATTAGTATATATATATTTCAATATAAATTAAAATAAAAGTTAAGAAGAACATGTGTCGAAAAATGCGAAATAAGCCAGATATTTAAATCTGAAATCTTAAATGGCTGGAAGCCAAATAAGCCAGCATATATATAATACATGTACAATGTGAATCTAAATTTAGTTTTAGTGCAGATTCGTTCATACGACACAAAGACACAATTTTGTTTCCTTACAAATACGAGTAAAAGTGTCGGCATCGGCTTTAACCAGCGCTAACTTGTCTTTGCTGCATTTTATGAAATTCGTCTTCAAAGTATAATTTTTATTGCCTATTTTGTGTCATCGTAACATAATTTAATCAATATATTAAAATTTAACACATATACAAATCGTACAGTCCCGCTTTAACAACACACATCATGTATATATCAATCCATATTCATAAGGCAAATACTAACGATAATCTGTTCTTCCCACAAGATATATTCTCTTGAATGAACGGGGCTCGGCCAGATCGATGTTTATCCATGCCGGTCTTATTAACGCAGCACAGCATTCACACTCATCTGGGCTTCCATATTTACCGTCTATGACATTAATTGGATTATAGTTGTGGTTTTCGAAAACCGGAACCATTCCACCATAAGTAACATTTATAATGCCCTGTTCTCTTATGTGCTGCACAAGCTCGAGTTCTGTGAATGGACAATGCGGGAAATAAAGTATACGCGCAGTATCATAATTATTGGTTTAACAAAGCATTTTTTGTTGAAAAGAAATAATTTACATGGTAGCGTGCATTTGTGACGATTTTGGCCGGTATTTTATTCTTTAGGTTCATTATTCTTTGAGTTCATTCATAGTGTTTACATCAGAACGAAAGTACGCTTCCCGGTTGCAAATCGTAAACTTTTCGGTAAGTTTCACGCACATAATATGAGCATTTTAGATTGATCATTGTATTTTCATGTACATAATGTAAGTATTTAATAATACAAGTCGGTTACAAACATGCACACTATGTTTTTGCAGAATATAGTAGTAGTATAATGCAATTACTGATTGAAACGGTAGGGTTGTGTTTTCATGAAATAGTAGGGTTATGTCTTTAACAATGTGGTCACGTGAACCATCAGTATATAAAGCGCTGCTTTACTGGGAGCAGTCAGTCTGCGTTCGACTGCCGATCAGAGCACATCGTTGAGTAAGCTGCGGTAATTTAAGACCATATACCATTGGAATTATTTGTGACTTTGGATGCCTTTTGAGTGGAAGTGACCCAAGCAACTTTGCGCATCACATCATAGCTTGCTGGGTAGCTTCAATAGAGACTCATACCTTTGTCCGGATCACAGGTCTCCTTTTGTTTATAAGACAGTGCACGTGTCAGGTCTCGTAGGTCAGCCTGAGTCTGTCGAGCTACTTATTGTCGCTTGTACTACACTGACCGATTGTCTTCCTTGCATAACGCAGAGGGGGACATTGATTGTCTTCTTTGCGTAACGCAGAGGGGAGACACTGTAGACTCATTGGTATAGGTGTTAGTCACCTAGGTGACCCAAGTCACCCAAGACACCCTAGGTGGCCCAAGTCACCCAAGACACCCTAGGTGACCCAAGTCACCCTAGGTGACCCAAGTCTCCCACGACACCCTAGGTGACCCAAGACACCCTAGGTGACCCAAGTCACCCAAGACATCCTAGGTGACCCAAGACAACCTAGGTGATCCAAGTCACCCAAGACACCCTGGGTGACCCAAGTCACCTAAGACAACCTAGGTGACCCAAGACACCCGAGGTGACCCGAGTCACCCAAGTGATCAAAGCGATCCAAGTCGCACAGGGCATACGAAACCGGCTTGTATAGAGGAAAATTATATTTGTAGTTTATCAAATCAAACGGCTTAGGAAAGCCCGAGGAAAATCCATTATATATACATATATCCCGAAGAAACGGTTGACACGTTACACATTAAGTACATACATGTAATGCAAAACAGATTTGATTGTGAGTGTTACTCAATTACTTAATAAGTAATGCGACAGTAAATACCTTGTAAAGAAGCCTCTCGAAGCAAGAATATAGCTGCTAGATATATGTTTATGCGTCCCATGCTGAGTCGAAATATGCAATCTGAAAACATGATAACCGTACATGTAAGATGAATAACAAAATACATCTGAAAAACTACTTTTCACTTTGAACAGTTCTTGTTTGTATGGACTTCCATTGTAAAGTTAATGTATATAATCTCTTCCAGGCATTATTTGAAACAAACTGTTTATAAAGCCTTATACTTTTTCAACTGCCGAAAAGTTATTAAAATAAAGTATCGTTTACGTTTAATAATGTATTATTATACATAACATGGCCAGAAATAATGGTAAACGATACACGAACGCGTCCGATCGTCACGGATGAATGATTTTATCGTTAACTTTCATCGAATGTAGTCAAATGATCAAATCTACAATTTTTAATGAAAATATTAACTCATAACTGAGATATTCTAGTTTGAAAAGTGGTGCGTTACAAAAGTCTCCAAGTGTATATGACACTGTGAAGAGTATTATTGAATAAGAGAGACTGGCATTGGGGTGCTGACGTGTTTTTATAACTGTAAAATGAATTTATTATGGATTTAAATGGATTTTAAATCGATATATTGTAGGAAATAAAATTATATATACAGAAAGCAGTGATTGAGATCTTAAATATGTGGTGTCTGATTCTGGAATTATATGTTTAAAGAGAAAAGCAATATGCATAACAACTATTATTCATTGTTCTATGGTTATTGAGAGTACGCAGAGCAACATGTACACTTAAACTTTCACGCACTAGTGAACAGTGATTCTCTAATCTACCTATTATGATTGCGAGTAGCGACAGTATTATTGAATAGGCATCGCAAATAGAATGATCAAGGAATTCGCATGAGTTTAGAAAAACCCACTAATCAACCCGGTGCAAACAACGCTGGTCCATTATGTCAACCAATGATAGCTCAATTTAAATTATAACGGTTGATACGGTGTGTGATTTTAAAAGGATTATAAATGGGTTAGCTTTATTTGTACCAGTAGATTAGTGGGTTTTTCCAAAAGGTCGCTATTCCGGGATACATATATTAGCGTTGATTATACCTGATTGCACCTGATTGCGGACACATTAAAGCCTGACGTCAAGTACCGTTATCGTTCTATCTGCACATGGGCATTAATCTACGGAATACCTGGATTACCATAATGGGCATTGCTTTAAATGTGTGGCGAGCCAGGATGGGCTCATTTAACCCGACGAGAATGCCAAAATCGAAGAAGCAACAGACAGGAACAGTGCTGGACGTGACCCATGTGTTTCTTACCATTCGCGTATGTTTGTTTTTCGTCGTGCAAGCTGTATAATCAAACTCAGGACCCCCGAAGACAAACAGAACGAAGAGCACTTCTTGCAGACCAGCAACTCATATCGACCATGATTTCGGCTCAAATATCACTGACCATCAAATATCTAGCAATATAACTACCGACACAACGCCGAATACATCACTGGACTCGTGGCTCCGACCTTCAACTACTCAATAAGGTGCATCCGTGTTTGACCCTACGTCTAATGAAGTGTTTACTCGCGAATATATATATATGGACACCAATACATTGTTAATTGAAATATATAAAATTTCATCACATACTCGTGCAAGTCCTCGCCAACTCGTATTTATACTTTTCCCCGATGGACCTTACTTTTTCCAATATTCTATCTCTATCGAAACTATACGAGTTTTTCAAAGAATGCTTAGATAATGACAAAAACGCTTTCTTTCGAAATGACCATCTCGTAGTCGATGGTGTGAAATACGTATATGATGAAGTAAACAAACAACCGGTCACGGTTACTGGCAATGACATTTATAGGATTCCGGCCAAAGCTCAAATTCCCCAACGCAAGTGAAACTTAAGTTGTGCTCGTTTAACATCCAGGGGCTTTGCAAGCATATTGACGATTTGATAGTTAAGCAATACTGTGAGGAATTTGATATATTTTGTATATGTGAAACATGGCAGCTAAAAATGACGACTTCAGAATGAGTATCACTTTTTAGTAGTCTGTCCTGTTTATGATCATATCAGAGAACACTATTTTATAGATTACTGGTTGGAATGTACTATCTCAGAACATTTATATGTCTGACACTAGGCAACAAACTATTTTCGCATTGGGCTGATATATTGACGTTGCATGTAAGTTACGGGCAAGTTTACTGTTTCTGAAGTCAAACTCGTATATTGTGTATATTTTGTGCGACACTGTTCCATTTTTAAATATGTTACTAAATTATTTGATAACTCCCGTCTCCGATATTGTTTCAAATATATTTAACTAACGTTTAAATGTTTGACTATATATATATAAGCATTATTCTTTTTTATACTAAACACGTCTCACCATTACTGTTGTTTCTATTGTATATATGTCATTTCTTATGATTACTGCATGTATGTTTGTATTTAGAGGCCTAAGGCCTTTCGTTACAAATAAATATATTGTTGTTGTTGTTGTATGATTCAGAATGATGACATGGAATCCCGCCTTAATGATAATTAATTCAAACATGTCGACAATTCCTTTAAGTAAGAACGTCATTTGTAATCTCATTATTTTTTCGCGTTGACTTATTAGTTCTTATAGTTTCAGTTACAACACAATGATCTGTTCTATCCACTAAACCTTAAAAACCGACAAACAAATGAATGTAGGAAGTGTGAATGCATGTCGAGATAAATGAACACAATACCTTTTCATACTTCATTCAAATAGGGAGGTAATATAAAAGAGACTACTTCCAAACAAATATATTTATAAAAACGCTTTATATTTTATATACTAATACTATTTGTTTATGCATATATGTATGAAATTTGGTTCGAAGTGACATACATGTAGTTACATATAACCTGTGATAACAACACCCTTACAAAAAATGACACACACCTAGTTAACGCTATCAATATTGATGACACGGATGATTAAAATGAGTCAGATATGTTATCTGCAATCAAAGATACTGACATGATCGTGTTAGGACACCAGTCTTAAATACTCACTGTTGATTTTAATATCGTAACAGATCATAATTGACAAAACGAGACGAAATTGACATATTAACATGCATTAAAACGTGAAGAGTAGTCCTGACATTGATGAAGCATTTACTCATTCTAACGCTATTTAAAAAAAACACACTCAGAATTTAAATTTGAACAATCGTTATAACCGGCAGTGCTTGTGAAATTTCACGATAAAAACAGAGGAAGTTTTGTATGTTGAGTTATTTTCAATGCGTTATGTGCATAAACAAGCGACAAAACTTTATTATTTGTTTACATAAGTAAACAAAAAAAAGTTGTGTCGCTTGTTCTATTTTGAAACAGTAAATACTAATAATATTGGTCGACAGTAATTATACTACGTGATTTGATACATCATTTTGATTTATTTACATATACAGGCAGCCACGTAACCCAGAATACTATTTATTATAAAGATCTGGGGGCCGATCATCAACGAATAGTGATAGGCCATCGCAATAATATTAACAGTAAGCAAAGTAGGTAGACAGAAGATAATATAATATAATATATAAGGTTATATCTTTAATTTATTTATTAACACCCGAGGCACATTTTACTTGTTTGATTGATCTTTTTGACATATAAAGTGCAGGTGTGTTGTTGGGTTTTACCAAACGTTGAATAAGTACATTGTTTAGTCTTTGAACACTATTTTAAGCAACAGTTACTTCACTATTAACCTTTTGTGAAAAAAAGAAAGCCGTACATAGTCATCACATGCCCTTTATAAGAATTCTAAGTTTCAGCTAAGCATTTTAAGAACTTCTTGAAACATCGCAGGATCCATTTTAGCGGTCGGATGAAGACCGACTGATGAATAGACAGACATAAAAGGCGGACGGGATATTAACCTTTAGGTCGGTGAGACCGGTATTGGACGATAAAGGAATGTTACCTTCTATTCCGCCAAAAGATACATACATCCAAGGCTGATATCAAATTTCAAGATGCATTTTTCATTGGAAATTACAAGAACTACAACATCGTCACAAACACACGATTTAAGAAGCACGTTTTGTATCCACATGTAATGCACCTCTGAATAAATATCAAAGCTTAAGGTAAACGTCTATTCAATACAAAGTAAACGCACTATTATCTGTGAAACTACCATGCGCAGTTAAACTTACCCATCTAGTAGGAAGTTTATTTTTTCACATTTTATAAGATAGGGTCACATCCTATCAGACGCAAATTCAAGAAGGGGTGGTATCCAAGGCAAGCGATAACACTTAAACAAACATAAACGTGTCCGAAAACATAATGACATGAATGATATTTCAAAGGTTTGAATCACTGAATTAGTTGAATAATTTGCAATTACAAGTTCAGGAGCCGTATTCATCAATAATAAACTCAAACTTGAACTCAAACTCAGACTTTGACTAAGACTTTGACTCAGACTTACAAAAGACAGACTCATGATTCGTATTCACAAGACAAACAAACTTAGAGAAGTGAGGACATATATATGTATTATTGATATAAGCATATGACTGTGATATAGAAACAATTGGAATCTGTGATATATACTATTGAATTGAAATTTGTCCATATTTGCAATAATATTTATTTAGTTAAGCCCCATGTTTGGTAATGTTATACATTTTTTTGTAAACATTGATTTAGTTGTCGGATTGAGACAAAACGCTATGTGATTCACATGTTTTCTCTCATCAAACACCAACGTATATGTGTGTAAGTATGATCATATAACAACTTGATCATTGTTTGGGGTACTTTTAATGGACCCCATTGGAAATAAGCTTTTAGCTTAATGGGTTATCCATAGGTCAAATATTGCATTTCAATTGATAACTAAATGTTTATAACTGGTATAATATATAGATTTATTTTATTTAAATATTTATATATTATTTGATAATTACAGCTTTCAGAATGACATTGGTGTAACTATGTTTTTATGTTGTTTTTTATGTATTGTGATTTTGTTATATGCGTTTGACCTATAATGTTAATAAAAATATAAAATATAAAACGCGTTTGGAAATAGACTTCAGTAAGATTGTTTTTTTTTAATGACGTCACGACTAAGCGAGCTCTCTAGTAGAGAAAACGCTCCAAATAGTGTCATAAATTACAGAAGACATTTCTGGTACAATTTCTAAGATGGAGTGTGTGTCAGTTGAAGAAAGCGAAATGAAGCGTCAAAAGGCTCCAGATTGGACCGAGCCAAGAGAGAGTGTTTTGAACGCGCTGGTTCGGGACCACTGGTGCCTTTTATTCGGCGAGTACAAGGGAATCGGAGCAGAACAAAATTCGGTTATTCGAAGAAACAAATGTGACGAGGTGGCGAGCAGAATATCATCGTAAGGTATATGTTATATTCGTATCTGCCATATATTTTTAATATTTTATTTAATAGCATACGATTGGATTTGCTACCGATGTCATTTCACCACCGCCGCATAATGCACAATATAAATAAATGGCATAACCACTCAACAAATTATTCTTACGGATTTTGGATGTGATTTTGGAATGTGTTTTAGTTTCAAATAATGTTATGATTAATGGTACAGTTGCACGTTCTCTGTGCCCAAAATGTGCACACGTGAATTGTATTTAAGTATTTACAATGGAATATTTGTGCTATCACGGATAAATGTACCATTTAAGAAGTTTTTTTTTTAGTTCTCATCTTGTACCCCGTTAGATCCGTAACAATTTATGTTTTATTCGTTTTCGTTTACAATCTTCACATTTCTAAATAAACTTTTCATTTACTACAAGTTTACATCGATTACTATTTACTCTGTATGTCGTTTTTATTGAACTACTCAACAGCCATGATGGAAAACATGAAATGTATTGTGTTAAATAAATACTTATATACAAACATACCATTTTATTTATAAAAAAAAATCAGAGAATTCGGGGTCGCAAGAACCGGAGAACAGTGCCGCAAGAAGTTTCAAAATTCCAAGGCTCGGTGAAAGTTGTCATAAAGTAATTTTTTTTTTTAATGCTTTCATTTAAATGAATTTGTTGAAAATAAGTATTCATAAATCACTTGCAGTAAGTTTTTGTGTCAATATTACTACATGTCGAACCTAATATGAGGCATGAAGCGAAAATAATGTAAGTTTTGGATATGTTTAAATTTATATTTCAATTTGTCCACAGCAAATATTAACCACTAAAAGAGTTGTCAACTTGAAACTTAATATTATAGTAGCTCTAATTGGAGGGAAGTGCAGTGCATAGATCACAGTTATTGCCCTTACGAATGTTTATTCTGAAATTTTCCAAGGGCATAGTTTGTCTATATTAAGAGGTATTAAGAGGACACTTTAAAAGTATGAAACTTGCATTGATGGAATACCAGTTTTTAAAACTGGATTGACAATGCCATCTGAGAAAGCAAGCACTGTATAATATGTTATTATTTAGTATGCAAGAAATATCATGCATACTTTGAAATATTACTAGCATAAAATATGTCAAAACTAAGTACCAATGCATATGCGATATGTATTGATTTAAACAGTTGCATGTCATAACATGAGAACAATATAAAGAAGTGAAAGTCTATTTATCAAAATTACACTTTTTAACCTTTTTTCAGCATTCACAAAGAAGGCCGATAAAAGATTGTCCTGCAATACGTTAACAACGCTGACATCTGCAAACATGGAAAAAGACAAAGAAAAGTTAAATCTAAAAAAAAAAAAAAAATAACGATAGAAATTGGGAAAATCCAATTGGAAAAAACAATACTGCATTAAAAAATTAAAAAATGAAGAACAATATTCTTTATAATTACAGGCAAAAACATTATTTACAATGGCAAAGTTTTAAACAGCTTGTAGACATTGAAGATGCTGAATTTGTGGATTGTTAGCATTTGCCAAAATTATTTTGAAACAATATCAAATTTCAAAAAAGATACAAATTCAGCATCTTCAAAAGTCCAAGTTATACCACTCACCCAAACAGGTTTGGCATACCGAGGAAAATAAGAACCACTTTTCATGTGCTTTTATTACAGGTATTCATATGAAACATTCCAAATGTGTTTAGGGTCAATATGTGACCAAGTGCTATAACTCTGACATGCAATATAACAGATTTATGCCCCCCTTTTTTTTGCAACTACTCCATAACTCTATTTCTAATATAGAAATATGATTATGTGTCCTTTTGTACTTATACAATTCCAGTCAATGTTTGTGTGCTGGAAGAAATGTAAGTTAAATATAACATTGGTCATTGTATTAGGTTACTGAAAGATAAAGTAGATTCTACATTCAAAGAGAAATATTAGTTGAATGCTTGGGACACTTCTTGATAGTATTTGCTTACAAGATATAAATCATTGATAATAATACAATTCTTCATTCAATGGACTGAATGAAATTCCAGAATAATCGTAGATACAGTTATGTGAATTTGAAATAAGTCATCCACATTTGATTTAGCTGTTATTTCAACAATGTTTTTTACAAAGTCCTACCCATTGAATTTTGAAAAACTTATGAATATATTTAGACAGATGAATACATTTTTGTTTACTTATAAATTATTTTAACAAAAATGGTATGCTTGTATGCATTTTTATATCCCTCAATAATAAGGATGTGTTAATGCATGCTTTAACAAAGTTTAAAAAAACAATGAAATTTATTTATTGCACAATCACATTAAAAAAAGTTATTTACTATATAAGTCTATATAAATCATGTGGCCCCTGTTTCTTGGCCAGTTTTGATCCAGATGTGAACAAACTTACGAGAAAACCAGGAAATGATGTTTCACACCAATATTAAACAACTTACTCTTGTGGTTTTATGAGAAGACGAGTTTTAAAGTTTTCTTTTTTAAAATCTATTTTTAGCTCCTGTTAACTGAATATGCAACATATCGGAATGCTTTGAACAAGTTTTAAAAAGTCACCCAACGATAATTCCGGTGAAGTTTAATTAAAATCTGTCCAGTAGTTCATGAGATCAGATCGACAGAGGAAAAAAGTAAACAGACGCACACACAGACTGACGGACGACGGACAGCATGGTATCATAAAAGCCTCCCATGAACAATATGTGACCAGGTGAGCTTATGAAACTGGGGTCACCACCTTGCATGGGCGGTTTAAAACCTGTTTAAGGGCACTTAAAGCTCACACTTGGCCCAGAATTATTAAACAACAATTATTCTCATTATAAGTTAGCATCATGATGCACTGTGCAAATTAAACTGCAATACAAGATAACATGTTTCATTTTAATTACAATTTACAATTGAACAACTCAATGGTCAAACCTTACCCAGAGCAAAAACAAATGTTATTTTCGGACAAACAAAAAACAAGTTTCAACTGCCTCTTGGCTTTAATTTACAAGCTTAAAATGTATAGTGTTATATTATTTCATATTCAGACAGTGGGGGATTATTAACTGCAAGGAAGAAGCCGCACCGCAGTTTGCAAAAAAGCTAAATAACAAAATGTATTGCAAATGTGACAACTGAATAAAAATATATTATAATACTTAACGCATAAAACAAATGAAAATTTGCTGTCAACAAATTAAACATTATACTTGGATAAACATGTACTTAATTAAAAACACTTGTATTAAACAATTACTCTTCTTGCTAAGAAACTGAAACAGTAAAATCAATTTGAATTTGACCATATCCAATAAGTGAGCAAAGAACCAGATGACATTATAATTTTTGAACTTCAAGATATAAAAGCTGCTAGTCAAACAGTAAATATTGAAGGCACACAAAGTTAAGACCCGTGGATGGTGAGCAGAAAAGCTCATATATTGAGCATATGTTTTCAGATTTTACCTCAAAACATTACCTTTTTTCTTAGCCAAGAGGTTATAAGTTGAGACACCTTCTAGTTTCACTTGTGCAACACCGTTTTATTTTGAAATTGCCCATTCCATGGCAGTCATATTGCAAAAATGCCATATTTTCACACAAAATAATGCATATTGAACTTTGAGCTCAATATTTAACCTTGACCTTGAAAGTGGTCATGTGTTTCTTACGCACCAAACACAATCCCAAATAGACAAACATGTGTGAAGATTTATTTTGACTGTATATTTGCACTGCTTAAATTGTTTTCAAAAGAAATGGTATAAGTAGATCTGCAACTTTCTGAAAGATATATCAAAGATCAGTATGTTTATAGACCTTTGGTAGTGCTTTTGTTAGCAAAAAAATAGTTTCACATTCCAAAATAAAATCATTATATCAGTTTCATGAACGATGGCCAATTGTTATTATATGAATTGTAACTGATTTCCATGGGACTGTTATTTGATAACTGTGTGTATAATTCACTGAACAATAACAGATTGTTCATGCAAAATATATGAACACTAGCCTTTTCGGTTTTAGAGCATACTTTTAAGGTTAGGCTGTATACATATATTGTACATTTTGTTGGTTGTCCAACATATGTAAGGTTTTGATTATACACAAGTGCACATTCAGAAACAATTTTAAGGCTACCCCACTATTAAAAGATGAGATATTAGAAGATTTCACTGACGTGTGCTTTATACCCTGTGTACCATTTTGGCACAGATGCAAAGGCTCAAACCAAGAGTTTGTTATTATAGAAGTGTATTGTTACCCTGTTCACCTCAAGGACGAGTTATTCTGTGATCTTGTTTTATCTTCTATTTAAATCAGACATTATAAACAATGGCAAGACATTCATCTCTGTATTGCTCTGTTACTCACACAATGGTTAATGTGATGTGCTACTCTGATAGCTATCTAGTAAACAACCATTTAGGGAAGTTATTTTGTCTAAAAAAACGAACAAAACAAATACAGGGAAGTTATGTATCGTTATCATGATTAAACAAACACCAAAAAATAAAAAGATTTTGATGGGTCTATTGCAACGCTTCACACGATAGAGATCTAGTCACGCAATCTGAACTAGCATACCACGCGAAACGAAACATGCAATCCATTCACGGCCACATGAGAGTTTTTGCACAATGTTATATGAAACATCAGGAAGTTAATATAATTTCCTTCAGTTGATTTTTTGGGGAACAAACAAATTTGGATGTTCACTTACTTTTACAAAAGGCTTGTTTAAATCACAAAAAGGTAACAAAGTAACGCAAGAATTGCGTCCCCTAACAGTGAACCTTGATCAAGTGTATACATTCACTATATATATACCCGTGTACTCTTAAGTATACTTACATGTACCCCGGGTACGGTAAATATACTTTATCGTACCCGGTCGATTTTAGACTGTACCGGAGTTATATTCCCGCCCAAAATCCGATGTCATAAAACGCGCTACCGATTATCTTAAACAAACTTCTCTTTCAAAAAAATGCATCAACATGCTTTTTGAGTATGAGTTTCGATAATATAGAGGCCATTTTACAGAAAATTGACATAAATGTGAATATAATAAATAAAA
>VMBQ01005206.1:5121-22829 GCA_007657795.1 Dreissena rostriformis
ATTATTGACTACTGTTTCAGGGCCATTATTGACTACTGTTTCAGGGCCATTATTGACTACTGTTTCAGGGCCATTATTGACTACTGTTTCAGGGCCATTATTGACTACTGTTTCAGGGCCATTATGAACTATCACAATATGAAGATGACAGAGATTAACAAGATTATCCGCGAGCTCTGGAGAAACACCTACAGGGGCAATGGTGAGAGGGCATGCATGTTCATTCTTTAGCTCACTTTTAGTCTGAATCTGAAATATTCTTCTAAAGGAAATCACAGCTTTATGTCCCCCAGTATATACTGGGGGACATATTGTTTTGGCCCTGTCTGTTTGCTGGTTTGTTTGATTGTGCAAACTTTAAATTTGGCCATAACTTTTGCAATATTGAAGATAGCAACTTGATATTTAGCATGCATGTGTATCTCATGGAGCTGCACATTTTGAGTGGTGAAAGGTCAAGGTCATTCTTCAAGGTCAAATATATGGGTCAAAATTGCTCAAAAGGGGACATAGTGTTTCGCAAACACTTCTTGTTTGATATCAGAATTTGTATTGCTCGATAGTTTAAGTTGAGATCATTTAGAACTTATATTTTTATGTAATTATACCCCCATTACCATTGGTAATGGGGGCTATATAGGAGTCACTTTGTCGGTCTGTCTCAAAATTTCATCCGATCTTCCCCAAACTTGTTCGGTATGGTTAATGTATTTATATATGTTCTACTAAAACACAACTTGCATACTAAGTCAATAATATTGCAGGTATAATTGCCTTCAAATGCAGTTATGTAGCCTTCACACTGTAATAAGGCGTCTTTCATACTTGAATAAACAGTTGTTTAATTTACAAGATTGCCAATAACCCAAGGAATTAAGGGGGAAAAAAATAAAATAAAAATAATCAATTTAAAAAAAAGGATAAATTTAATGAATAAAAATTGTTCTTTTTGCATTCAATAAATGATCACATTTATGCTAGATTGAAAGAAAAAAGGGAAACGATGGCTGAAAGTGGTGATTAGCTTCTTTGAAAAAGGAATTTACTCTGTAATTACCATTTTGACATTTTCCTTGCATCAAACAACAATTCTGGAAAAAAATACCTTTTGATAAGGTTAATATGTGAATTTTGATTGAGACTTTTCAATGGCCACCCTATACTTATGTTCTTTGTTCAGACATTGAGACAATAGAGATTCGCTCGGATGAAGATGCCTCGGATGCCGCCATGAAGACTCGCAAGACATACAACTACCGAGTGGTGATGATCAAGCCTGGAGACACCGTCATAGACATGAGGGGCAGATGCAGCGCCGGACAGAAGGTGGCTTTTAACCGTTTACAGCTCAGTATCAAAATGAAAATGGCTATATGCAACCAGCATAAAACCAGAACAGCCTGCGAGTAACTCGCAGTCTGTATAGGTGTTTTGCTGTTGGTGCTCATCAGTATCATAGGGTTGGAAAGGAAGCCTTTAAAATTGAATCTACATGTAGTAAGAATGGTCTTAAATTTAGTTTGATTTTTTTAAGGGACTACACAGTCATTAAAGTGCGTATCTGAATGGTAAAGGGTTAAACGTTATTGTTGTCAATTGTTTAAACCACCCAATATAGAATGAAAAGGGTCCTGACATAGCGCATTCAAATAATATGTTCTTTTTTATTACCTGATCATATGAGAACAGAAATAAAACTACAATGTTTTAACTTCTGGGTGGATTTTGCTCAACTTTATCAGCTTATTAACTTTGAATTTTTATATGAACAAAAGAAATGTAATCTTTGCTCTGACCAATTTTTGAAGAGTTATGTCCCCTTAATATTGTGTAAAATTTTGGCTCCAACCAAATTTATCAAGAGTTATGGCCCTTTGGCATATGTATGAAAACGACCTTGACCGATACTGGCAGAGTTATTGCCCTTTTACCTTTTGTTGGAAGAGTGCTGGACTACTTATCTTACAATTACAAGTTCAATGCCAAGCCCAGACACAAAACTTGTGTGGGGATCTATGAAATCATTTCTACAACCATTTTCCCCAAACATCTGATTTAAAGTGAGACTGTACGATTTTTATATGTGTTAAATTGTATCGTAACATTTTGGGGTCAGGGGGTAACAAAGACTGTTGTTTCTTTACAGTTTATGTTCATGAAATAACACGTGTGAAACGATTCAAAAATGAAATCTGGTTCCACGTTGAGCTTTGGTTCACAACCTGAAAATATACGAAAAATCCAACAAACCTGATCAGTGCTAGATTACCTGAAAATCTCAGTTATAATAGAAATAACATATTAAAGGTACACACTCGGTTTATAACAAAATATATAACTATTTACATAATGACAAATTAGAATATTATATACAGTTCAGTGAACTCGAACATGAACCTGACATATACGATTCCTTAATTGTATCTAACAGCATAAGAACAAATAGGGTTCATAAGTTGTGCCTTTAAATATGAACACGGACATGGTGTAAACTCTCTGTCTTGTTAAAAACATACAACTTAAATAACTATTAGAATAGCTTGTCCACAACAAGTGAACAAAACCATACAAACCATACACGATGACATAAGCATGACATAATTACATTCATCATATAAATAATATATACAGTTGAACCTAACAATTGATATTCTCTATTTAATGCACTTACCAAACTATGGATTTGATTGCCTTTCTCAGTGGTGTTAATGGGTTGGCCCTGTTACCAGTGCTGCCTGAATACTGCTGTAAGTTGAACAGGTGCATCATGAAAGATTCATGAATTAGGATATTAAGTTTAATAAAATCATTCAACTGCCATTTTGTTTTCAAGACCCACGAGGTCATTTATAAAACATAAAAGATACAGTACAACCAGAATCTATTTCTATACAGAAACAAATAAAAGCCACAGTTGAAAATATAGAGATAAATCATTTACTTACNTTTTTTTACACATTTTATTTAAATTCATAAATATTTGACAAAATCGTACAGTCTCACTTTAAGTAGGACAGTTGTTAGATGTGCATTTATAAATGGTAAACCAGCTTACCCTGGAAGTGTGAGTTAGTTGGCCGACACTAATGATATGACTAAAATACTTTTGGAAATGGCGAAAAATACAAATAAAGACACAAAATTTGACCTATTGTGTGAGTTTTTTTGTTCATACCAATATTGGCCCTTTGCCATAATGTGTGCGTGCCTCTGATTGTCAGGTGCTAGCCTCGCTGCTGATACGGCTAGCGCTGGCCGAGACGTTCTGCCTGAACTGTGGCATCTTGGCGCTGGATGAACCTACCACCAACCTGGACCGGGAGAACATTGAGAGTCTGGCCGGCGCACTCGTAGAGTAAGTCCTGCTGTAGTTATAGACAGTATAAGGTCTTCATTGCTCAATCATAAGTCCCAGATCCATCAAAAGGCTTAAGTCTGTTTAAGAATAACTGGCCTTAAGTTGATGATTTTATCGATATGTGTTACATATTTAAAAATTCGTATTGTACAAGATACCAGTAGTATTTATGCTGTTTATTTCACCTACAATTTTCATTTTAAAGTTGTATGGTTTTTGCCTTTCATTTTTTGCACCTTTTATCACAATATGAATACGTAAGCTTAAGCTTATCCTGTTTAAACAGAAAGGATTAAAGATAATGGGGACTGTTTATTAAGCAAGGCTGAGAAACCCTTAACCCTTTGAGCGCTGGAACCGGATTTTGAAGGCCTTTGCAAACAGTTTGGATCCAGATGAGACGCCACAGAACGTGGCGTCTCATCAGGATCCAAACTGTTTGCAATTCTGATAGTGGTCTTTGAAAAAAAGGGAAGAAAATGATGATTTTAGAAATTCAGCAGACGACATTTTAGCAGACGACAAATTTCCCAGCATGCAAAGGGTTAACGTAAAACAACACGTCTTCTCAAAAATGACATAATTATACAGTGCAGTTTGGAAACAACTCTACTTATTAGCTCCACTTTTCACCAAATAGTCAGAGTTATACTACTCACCCAGATGTTGGCGTCGGCCTAACGCTCCGGTTAAGGTTATCATGATATCTCTCCATATCAAAGTTTCTACTTTAGGTATTGAATTAAAACTACTTACATGTGTTCGGGGTTATTGTGTGATGTCACTGAACAAGTTCCATATCTATGAGCTGCAATTTAGCAAAATTTAAATTATGCCCCCCTTTTTTACTTCGAAATAAAATTGGTTAAGGTAAACATGATATCTCTCCATTTCACAGTTTCTACTGTAGGTTTTCAATTGAAACTTCTTACATTTGTTTGGGGTTATTGTGTCAGGTCACTGACCAGGGTCTATTAGTCTGACCTGCAAGTTAGCAGAATAATGCCCCTCTTTTGTACTTGGAGACATACAATTGGCTAACCCTTTGAGCGCTGGAACCGGATTTTGAAGGCCTTTGCAAACAGTTTGGATCCAGATGAGACGCCACAGAACGTGGCGTCTCATCAGGATCCAAACTGTTTGCTATTCTGATAGTATTCTTTGAAAAAAATCAAAGAAAATGCTTATTTTAGAAATTCAGCAGACGACATTTTAGCAGAAGACAAATTTCCCAGCATGCAAAGGGCTAAGGTAAACATGCACCATCTCCATATCAATGATTCTTCTTCTGCTATTCAACTGAAACTTCACACTTGTGTTCAGTGTCACTGACCGAGTTCCATAATTCTAACCTGCAATTGAGCAGAAATAAATCTATCTCTATCTTTCTATCCATCCATCGATCCCTGCCTTCCACGCTTTATTTATCTATCTATTCATCCATCCATCCATCTATCTATCCCAGGATAATCAAGGGTCGCAAGCATCAGAAGAACTTCCAGCTGGTGGTTATCACCCATGATGAAGACTTTGTGGAGTTGCTGGGGCGCTCAGACTATGTTGACTTCTTCTTCAAGGTCGGCAAGAATGCATAGTAAGTATCACCTGCAGGCATACAATCTTAGACTACGCGGACTCATGAAAGCAGTATTGATGTTAGAGGTAATACGTCATTTGGGGTTAACATCGTATAGATGGACAAAGGAACAGATGGAAGAATCCTGCTTGCTACAGATCTTTGATACTTGCATGGCAGTTGTCTTTAAATACAAAATAAGACCTATCAACACACCCATGTTACCCTTTCCTAATTTTGACCTTGACATTGAACTGCTTTTGGACTAAGACTTATTTGTTGGTACAAATACATCACGTGATCTCATTTAATCTTGATATTGACCTAATTTTGGACTAAGACGTACTCAACTTGGCCAATCAATTAACCCTTTGCATGCTGGGAAATTTGTCGTCTGCTAAAATGTTGTNATAATACTGACCAGACATCCACTGAGAGCATCAGCAGTTATTAAATGCAGCATCTTAAGTTGGGTCTGAATCCACATAATTATGGTGTCTTTGGATAAAGATCATGTGGTCATGCAAATGATTTAATCCAATAAGAGACGCGCTCTGAGAAAATGGGGTTTAATGCATGTGCGTAAAGTGTCATCCCAGATTAGCCGGTGCAATGCGCACAGGCTAATCAGGACAACACTTTCCGCTTTCATGGTATTTTTTGTTTGAATGAAGTCTCCTATTAGCAAAAAATCCATTTTAGGCAGAAAGTGTCGTCCATGATTAGCCTGTGTGGACTGCACTGGCTAATTTGGGACGACCGTTTATGCACATGCATTAAACCTCCTTTTCACAGAGACGGGCTCATATATTTTCTTTTGTACTGCCTGCAATGTTATCAGTTACTATTAACACTTCTTTCTTCCAGTGGTTTCTCCCAACTAACAAAAAAAGACGTTGCGGAACTCCGATCTTGATTCACATGGCAGACAAGAGAGGAAAAAAAACTGTAATAAACGAATAAAACCGATGATTTATGAACTTGTGAATTTGTGAAAAATAAAATCTTGTGTACGTTTTCTTTTTTCATGGCATTAAATAACAAAGGTGTCTGTTTTTTTCTTTTGAAAACTGTAAACAATTAATAAAATATAGGAATAAATGTTTTTGTTTTGTTCTACACATTGAAAACCAAAAGACTACATTTTTGTTATTATAAGAATATTCCTATTCATTAATTCAATGTTTGTTTACATTATTCTGTATTTGCATTACTTTTTTCTCATAAGTCGTTTTATTAATGAAGATTGTTTTTTGCATGTCAAGTCATGCTTATGGAGTGACATGTGGTGTTGTTAGGAAGTTTAAAGTGCATCAATGGTGATTTCATTTGGAGTTATTATCTTTAATGTGTAGCTATTGAATGTATTTCATAATTAGTTGTGTTTTTTTAAGGCAATACATTGTACAATATTATGTCTGAAAGAAGCAGAAGGACTCTCTTAATGAATATGTGAATTTGTGCTTGGACATTTCTATGTTTGACTTTGGTACTATTTTCAAGTTCTTGTGGTTATAGTAAAAAAAAATCCAATTCTTAACCTGGATATATGAAAGGGTAAAATAACTCAATGTTTCTATTCCATTTGCTTCAGAACTGAATTTTTGTCAACTCATTATTTTTATCCCCCGTCAAAGGCGGAGGGATATTGTTTTGGCATTGTCCGTCCTTCCATCTGTCTGTCCGGCCGGCATTTTTGTGTCCGGAGCAATATCTTGGAAGTGCTTTGGCGGATTTCATTGAAACTTGGTATGAGTATATATATGGATAAGAGGATGATGCACGCCAAATGGCATTATACACCATCTATTAATAATGCTTTTTTCTGTGACAAAGCTCTAAATTGGCGGGGGATAACAACTTAACGAATTTGCTTGTTTATTCCAGAAGATTACTTGGCTCAATGCTATGTTAGTGCTATTTCTTTGTTTGCATTTGTTATGGCATTTCTGAAATAAATGCAAATTTATTTGCATCTTTGTTGCCTATGTGATGACTTTACCCTTGTGTGGAAATCAATAAATAAAATTTATATATAAATACTATTTAAATCAAATTTAAAATACATTTTGCTCAGGTGATCTTAAGGTATCTCAGGTAAAAAAAATCTCATGATATTCAACCTGTGGCATAAAGGGGAGTGATTTCTCCTTTTTTTTAGCTGATTTTCTACCTTTCAATTCCAAGATAGTTTTACAAATTTTACTATACGTATTTAAAAGTGATCAGTTTATGTGAACCCTGTAAGGGCGGTAAGATGTTTTCCACCTCAGTCTACAAATATCGCACTTCAATGAGAACTTAACAAGAGAACCAAGATGTATATAAGCCATGTCATGTAAAAAATGGGTCTTATGCTATATGCTGCCAGCGCAGCTCCAGACCAGCGTGTGCATCTGCTAATGAGATCAGGGATCTTGCACGAGCGCGTGAACCGGATTTTGAAGGCCTTTGCAAACAGTTTGGATCCAGATGAGACGCCACAGAACGTGGCGTCTCATCAGGATCCAAACTGTTTGCTATTCTGATAGTATTCTTTGAAAAAAATCGAAGAAAATGCTAATTTTAGAAATTCAGCAGACAATATCTTAGCAGACGACAAATTTCCCAGCATGCAAAGGGATATTGGACAGTGTAGCTCCTGGCCAGACTACAAGATTGCACAGGCTGGTCTGAAGCTACAGGCAACATATGGCATAACACCCATTTTTGCATATATTATTGACTGAGAGTTAATAAAAACAAGACCTGTATGCTAAGCAATTATTTACTAAAAACTTACTGATTTTTATGACATATTAGATGTCAATATGCCCTTTTAATCTTGATTGCTGTTGTGTCATGTCCAAGAACCTGGTGGCTTTCTTTAAGGTCAATGTTTATTCTTTGAGGTCAAAGTCAACATGCAGCAAACATATTGCTCGTCCCATCTCCTAATTCATTGATAGATTTTAAAACTTCTTGGGACCACATGTGAGCCTACATGAATTATTGTGATGTGGCTTAAACCAGATGGCTACATATCTTAAAGATAAGTCATGAAGAATTTAGGTCAACTGTCAAAATAATGTGCTCCTTTTTCAAAATATTGATATATTAATCACATAAAGTAATAGATTTGTTTATATGATTGATAGAAAAATAAATTTAATTACATGTAACCAATCTTTTATAAAGTCATAAATTATCAGTTTGTTGTTAGAACATAAACAATATGTGACAATATTTACAAAGAAAGAGCATTGACCCATAATGATGGTATAGATCCTTTAACAACAACAACAAAACACTCAGTCTGCATACTTTATTCTAATCTTTCTCTCGAGTTTTACAATATTTTCAACAACTTCAAATGTGAATTTCAATAAATTTCTATCAAAAACATAATGCAATTCTCAATAACCTTTTTAAAACAAAAAGTAAAAGCACTGTGTTTTTAGCCAAATTAGTTCTCAATAATAATTCAAGCAACTAAAATGTTTTCCCCTACACTAAGCAGAATTATGATTCTCTGTGTTTTATTGCACAATTAGTCACTAAACTACAGCAAGAACAACATTTAGTATTTCTGGCATATCAGGTGGCTCAATTATCTTGATTGAGTACTCTCCCTTTAATCGTGAATGTCTATGCACCATTTGAAAATTATTTATCAGCTGACCTTGCTTTCACCTTCGTTTTGGTGAATAAAGCAATAAACAATGCTGTTTTCTTTAAACTAACATTTTAGTAAATGGATCAACCAAATAATCTAGAAATGATATGAACTTAAACACTAATGTTCTAACATGTACAACATCTTCTAACATTCATTATTCACCTGACCTTGGTTATATCTAATTTTTTCCGATTAAAGCAATAAAAATGCTGTAACTTTTTTAAACTGGTTACAAACTAAGATTTTAGTAAATGGATCTAACCAATAATCTAGATATTATTTGAACATAAAAACTTATCTTCTCAAATTTATTACATATTCAGAAATGTATGGATGCTCAATACTAGTGTTAATTTGAATAAGTTTAATGCATGGTTTCAAATGAAAGTATTATTTACTGTAGTGTAGCCCATGAACATCATCCGTTGATAGACACGATCTAATGGTTTTAGTGGAAAGAAGCAATAATATCGCTAAATTGGTGCATTAAGGTACCATGTGACATTTTATTTTATTGTTATATGGTACCTTTTTGCCGCAATGGGGGTGATATGGTCTAAGAGCTACCAAGTTTGGATTTTTTTTAACAAGCGTAAACTACAAAAAACATTATTATGTTATTTTTGTATTATTATAAAAAAAAAATGGGNCAACAATAAAACAAATATTTTCCAAAAAAAATTGTTGATTGAAAATATAAAATTATTTATTTTATTCTTTGTACATAAAATCCTGGATGAACAGGTAATTTTCAAAAAGTATTTGTGTCTATACAATAAAAAATAAAATGTGTACTTCAATTGGGAAAAAATTAAATCAAAATCAGTCCAAGCACCTCAGGCCTTTATAAGCCAAACAAAAACAAATTTGCACTTAATGATGCCACTAAAAATTGTAAAAACAAAAACATCTTTCTATTAAAAAGGTTCAGCGAGTGTGTAAACAGATGTCACAAAAATACTCTGTAACTGTCGGAAAATTGTTAACAAAAACAATAGTCAGGATGAATAATCTCCTTTGTCGTAGAATGTCCAGTGAAATAAAAAACCTTGGGGATAATATATTAACACACTGGCATCAATTCAGGACACACTTGTATTGATTTACAATTTATATAGAAGTTTCGTTAGAATCTAACAGAAAAGTAGAATTACATCATTTGAGTTGCACATTTAGTCAGTTTTAATCAGTATATTTATACATTTTATTTCAGTTTTAATTTCAACAGATTTCAATAAATGCACAAGTGCAAACATTAAAATAGCAAATTAAAAATAATAGGAGTACTTCCACTTGAAAATATGACAAACTTAACACTTTTTTCAGAAGTTAAGAACTTTTTTGTACAAAAAATATGAAAATATGTTTACAAGGAGATCAGATACTTATTCTACACACATGGACACATCAACGTAAATGTAATGAATGTTTCTGATATCCCTAAAAAATGTGTCGCGTTCTGAGAAAACTGGGCATAATGCATGTGTGTAAAGTGTTGTCCCAGATTAGCCTGTGCAGTCCGCACAGGCTAATCAGGGACGACACTTTCCGCTTTTATGACATTTTTCGTTAAAATGAAGTCTCTTCTTAGCAAAAATCCAATTTAGGGCGGAAAGTGTTGTCCCTGATTAGCCTGTGCGGACTGCACAGGCTAATCTGGGACGACACTTTACGCACATGCATTATGCCCATTTTTCTCAGAACACGACACAAATATTCCGATGTATGAAATCTAGCAATTCACCGCAGAATATTGTTGTCAACACATGATTCAACTAGCTAAACATATAGACATCAACAACAAGATTTCAAACATGATTGAGCAGTAAGTTTACAACTGGGATATCCAATGATTAACAAGCATTTCTGTACATACATGTACACATTTTTATTTTAAATTTCATAAATACATTATTGAATTAAAAAAAATATGGCATTAAAACCTGGAAGTTTGAATAAGTCTTATAAGATATTGCTTCATGATAGTCCAACTTCCATTGCACGCAACTGACACCCATCAATAGTGGAACTATTATGTTCATAATAAAAAAAACAAAGGGTGTAGTGTAACACTATAGTAGCCAATACAGAAAAATCAACTATCAATATAACTGGCATCTGTTCACATACAGCATTTCAAGTTATTTAATGCTTGCTACCTACTGCAATAATAGCCTGTGACTCAAAACTAAATTATTTCATTAGACAAAAAGACTGATCTAAAAGATAATAATATTTCGACACATTTTAATAACTACATGTGTACAAGACATTTCCAAGTGAAATACTAAAGTTGAATATACATAATTGCATTAGTTTTTCAAAGGGATATGACAATTTACTGTCACATACTGTTGAGCTTGTTTAACTTGTATTTCATGACATAGGCATTTTTAACACTAAATCATGTAATGCAAATATTAACAAGAAGAATCAACAAATGGGATTTTTTTACTTCAACATTGTTGGGTGTCAATTGCGCAATGTGTAAATGCAATTGACAAATGTCTGCCACAATTTCCGTCTCATTTCGTATACAAACAATCCACATCCAACATTGGTACACAAAATCACACTGAAACAATGTTTGTCGTCACTTTTACACTTCGACCAATCTTTCCTGAACGTGATGCCCAACTATACAAAAGGCTACAAACCAGTATGAATACACGCATGGTGTTCCACCACGAGTCACATGCTTTGATAACACGAAACATCCACATGCATCACAAACTCATGAACACATTTAATAACATCACTAAACAAAATCGTGGTCTTACAAAAGAGACGCCTTATTTTCCCTTTTAGTAAGAACATGTCTTAAAAAATTATTGCACATCGATGAATCTTCACCAGTGAATGGCGAAGTTTACTTATCGTTAACACAAACATCTCGGCATGCAATAAGCAGTAGCAATTTGAGCATAATATTTCATATGCTCAGGTCAGGGCATGTGTGTTTTACATGCGCATGCAGAAAATGTTTTTCATATCCTCAATGTTTTACATATCCTCAACAACTTGCACCATATGAATCAAATGCAGGCTCTGGTATCGCAAGAGCAAGGCCCTGGCAGCAGTAGCACTGTTATTGCTGGAAAAACTGTTGAATTGTCAACACGGGGAAGTAGACACTTGAACAATGGCAGTACGTCACAAGTCACGACAACACAGAGCACTTGCACTGAAATACGAGACAACACAGGCATGTTTATCTTGCACGCTACAAACTTACACTCATAAATATAAAGAAACAAAACTTATTACAATGCTTTGCCCAAGGAAATAGGCCTGTCAGAGAAAAACCTTACTTTTATGGTAAATTGATAAAATAACTAAAAATTACAATCAGATTATGTTAGTTTAATAATAATGGCATATGACCAAATTGTACATTTTCTTCATTTTCTATTAGTGACATTTTTGGAATTTAGTATTGATTTTACTGCTCTCAAAAGAAATTAAAATTTTCACACAGTTCACAATTGTGTAAAACATATACATTTATAAACCATCACAACAGCAATTATGGAAAAAATAAAAATAATTAACTGATTTCGTGTCTTCTGTAATGTCTTTCCAATAGCTCATAAAGATGATTTGTTATATGTTTACCAGCTGTTTAATTTTGTTTGTCATATGGTGACAGCTTATAATAAGTCCAAATATTTAGCACTAGCTCATCTTTTATACACATATATCATGGTGCAAAAGCACTTTTCCATAATGATTTGAAGGAATTTAGGCTTTAACTGAATCACTTGAATACTAATCATTTTTCTCTTCACCATAGATTGACAGCTTGTTTTGAAATATGTACAGAACTAAATTGTGAAGAGAGTAATAAATGCCAATTAAAATTGCTTGTTTAATGGTAATGTAAATCTTTGATGTCACTGTTTTTAATTGATTCACATTTCATCTAAGAACAATCATAAACTGTTTGCAATAAACATGCTACATAAAAGGCAACACAGGTTCGTCAAGTGAACCTATGTTTTTTATATCTAAATATGCAAAGGCCACAACTAAACTTGCAAATATATTGACATCATATTTTGTCAGTTAATCACCATGCTTATTGTTGCAAGAAAGGCTATTAAAACAAAGAAGCACTGTCCTGAACTTGTCGTTAAATTGTAAACTGATTTCCTATTGGCTAATATCCCTGATGTACAAAAATGACACCTACCACAGCAAATCAAAGTCAGTGTCTCTTCATATGAAGTGAGAGATGATCTGAGCGGGAGAACGCTCGTTCGCAAATCTGACATTTAAATGGCTTGTCCCCTGTGTGTTTACGATAGTGGCGCGTGAGTTCGTCAGACCGTGCAAACCGCCATGTGCATCCTTCCCATGTACATATGTAGGGCTTTTCACCTGAAAATAGGTAATTTTTAAGTTTTGTCAAAAGCAAAATTAAAATGTTAGAGAAAAAAAAACGATTGTGAGTTTGTAGCGTTTTTTTCCCCCGAATTTTATGGAAGGACTGTGGAAATATGGAAATTATTCAGGAAATTACGTACTTTGGTTTTCATTTTAAAGCATTTGTCCAAATTTTAACCAATATCTAAATAACACCCAACACATACATATTTAAATGTCAGCCTATATCTATTTACCATGCTTTATTAATTTTGTACATAGCTAAAGAGTTATTCCCTTTATTGAATTGCATTGTAGTTTGCAATACCTTATACATTTTGCAAAAGACATGATCCCTATTTGTTTCTGCAAATCGCCAATAAACTAAGAAAAAAGAAAAGACCCCCCCCCCCCCCCCCCCCNTCAAATGTGAACTCTTTGTATACACTTTAGAGCAGCCGTCAAAGTCGCAGCGGTGTACGCGTCGTTTCTTCTGCAGGTCCGTCAAAGCGTCCGGCGAGCTGGAATAGTGGGGGGAGACCGGGGACCGAGGGGCAAGGCGGGGCGAGCTGTACGGGCTCAGACCCGTGTCTATCGTCAGCTTGTTGTACGGGTCAGACTTGTACGGGTCAGACTTGTACGGGTGATGGCGATGCTTGTACTGTCTGAAATATGAAGATATAGATGTTATTTTAGTAAACAGACAGTGCTGTTGTATGGATGACCTGATGTGTGTAAACTGGTAATTGCGGATAATTGTGTTTTTAAGTGGCGACAACTACATTACATTCAATTTAGAATATTTTCATATGAAAATAAACAGGTTGTACTAAGAACCTAATTTTAACATTTTTATTCCAGTCCAGGAGCATCTTGCATTTAAGAATCATGAAGTATTTAAAGTTGTATTAATTTTACTAACTCTACCATCAGGAAATGCAAACACACAATAAGGATTAAATATATGGTAATTTTATGACTGATTGAGTAGTTTTAGGCCCGCATCATGCAAAAATGGGTCTTATGCCATAAGCTCCTGACAAGCCTGTGCATTTGTACAGTCTGGTCAGTGAGAATGAGACCATAAAACCTTGCGAGAGGATTTATAGAAGACAGCAGCTCCTGGCCAAACTGCGTTCTGGAGCTAGGCTGGCCGCATATGGCATAAGACCCATTTTTGCATGACACGGATCATTCATATCCTGTTTGACCACAACATTTAAAACCTGCAGGGTACTTTACTTAGTACTTTGACACATTTAATTGTACATTTGAGCTGCAGGTATAGAGTTCACACTTAATACTAACATACATCTACTTGTACATAAGTGCTGCAGGTATAGCATTCAGACATACTCATTTGCCTCCTTGATTCTCTGCAGAGACAGGAGTGCCGCTGAGCCGATCTTGTTCATGGAGTCCAGAGTGACTGATGGCTGGTCCTCCACTTCTGAAACAACAAGAAGCATACATGATTAGCACTTGGGATGGTATTGAGTGTGAATGCAATTTGAACTTTATTAAAAGAACAATGGGTACATGTATCATACATGATTAGCACTTGGGATGGTATTGAGTGTGAATTCAATTTGAACTTTATATAAAGAACAATAAGTATCATACATGATTAGCACTTGGGATGTTATTATGGTGAAAGCAATTTGAGCTTTATGTAAGGTCCTTCCTTGCCTTAGGCTGCACTACGTGAGCCCATGGAGTATGTCCCCCGTATTCTTAACTAATTACTTTACTTGGCTTACAAAATTTGAGGCAAATATTGAATAACAGCTGGAATTTTCAGAGACTTGCATCAACCAGGAGTGGGAATACAACCCGAGAAACCAAGGTGAGAAGCATGGGCAGCAACCACTTTTCTTACAGGACAGCTTAGAAATTATGTTATAATTTATACATGATTAATTCCATTCTTTCTAAGTTTACTGGCTTGTATTGAAAAAGTAAAAGTGGGTGTCAATACACATGCATTGTGCAGCTTTGGGGCATAAGGACCTTATAAACTGCGAAAACATTGAGATTTGATTGTAAAATTATCTTTATCTGTGCCTAAAAACACAGAATTTCCAGGTTCCTTCATGCCACCCCCTGCCCACAGACCTCAATTCCAACCCAGGCACCTCTGAAAACATCCTCCATTCTTTCAATATGATCTAACCTAAGATTGGTGAAACATTCCATCTTACAGAAACATGCCTTGGCTAAACGCTGGGAACATAATGATAATGTTGACAGAAGAATGCATGATCCATTACCAAATATCATAACTGATCATGACTTATAATGTAGATAATATTTCAATTCCCATAAAACTTGTTCATTTATTATGGTCCAAATCTGTATTTCAATCTAACATACACATATTTAACTTGGCATTTGAAACTAAAACATGCCATTTTGCTGATAACCAATTCTTAAATATTTAAACTGAACTAGGTAAACATCCCACGTCAGCTATGCATGTTAGTTTACAGAGCCCTGCACTGCATCCAACATCAGCCATGAGGCATTTCTAGGATATACATGTATGAACTAGTATTCCTATGTAAAGCTTATATGCACTAGATTTCCTACATGTATGTGCACTAGTTTCCTATGTAACCCTTTGCATGCTGGGAAATTTGTCGTCTGCTAAAATGTCGTCTGCTGAATTTCTAAAATTAGCATTTTCTTCGATTTTTTTCAAAGAATACATGTACTATCAGAGTAGCAAACAGTTTGGATCCTGATGAGACGCCACGTTCTGTGGCGTCTCATCTGGATCCAAACTGTTTGCAAAGGCCTTCAAAATCCGGTTCCAGCACTCAAAGGGTTAAAGTTCAAATGTGACACACAGTGTACATCAAATGAGCCAGTCTCTGGGAAAACAGGGCTTAACCCATTTATGCCTAGTGGACTCTCCCATCCTTCTAAATTTGATCAATTTATTTCCAAAATTAGGGATGTCTAGTATATTTATTTCTATATTTAGAATATTTCTTACAGAAATTCCTTTAAGCAAACAGCGCAGACCCTGATGAGACGCCGCATCATGCAGCGTCTCATCTGGGTCTACGCTGTTTGCCAAGGCCTTTTTTTCTAGACGCTAGGCATAAATGGGTTAATGCATGTGCGTTAAGTGTCGTCCCAGATTACCCTGTGCACCGGCTAATCTGGAACACCATTTTCTGCCGTTACTGGATTTTCATCAAGAAAAGACTTAATCCTTTAAACAAAAAATTCCATAAAACCGGAAAGTGTCATCTCTAAAGATATCCTGTGCAAATATTTGTTTAGCTAAAAGATGTATTATTGTATCCACCTTCACAAAATATCTTCATAATGATTATAACTGTAATAACTTAAATGAGTTTGTGTGTTGCATGCCCTTGTTTGAGGTCTTTACAATCTTGTTATAGCCACTGTTAGTATCTCTGCCCGCATAACCAAGGATGAGAACAATCTTTCAACCAACAACCTGTTACACACCGTCCAATCTGACATAGATAACGGACCATTCTCAGAGATCAATTAGCTTCAAACATTGTCAAGTGAGGAAAAAATGTGGAAGGAAAACACCGGTCAACTTGCATTTAAATTTCCTTAAGAAAGACATTCAAGGTGTGAGTCATATTAAGAATCGGTGCTGTATTATTTCACTTGTTTTTAAAGCAGTTGAGGTGATAGCCGTATCTTCTTGGCTTAAATTAACTTTCTTTTTGCCAGGTGCAGCTTAATCTTGTTGTAATAAGCAGCGAAAACGCAATGTTATCCCGGTGCACAGAGATATGGATACTGATTTACTTTCAAAAATAAGATGGTAGGCGGTACAATTATACATACAAAGATAGAAACCCAAAACACTTGTCAGTGTAACAATACCAAGTCTTGAAGAACATTTGCAAACATTAACATAATTGCTTTGAAACTATTTGTAACACAATATCATAAATCGTAACAGTAAATGTCTGTTGTTGTTTTCAAACAGCCTGACAAAGACATTTAGAGGCAGATTGCTGACATCTGAAACCACCAAGTCTCTCATCAAATGTGCAATATTTTAAGTGGTTTTAAATTCATTTATTTATAATTATCATGTAATCTGGCTAAATATGTTTTTTTTTTGTTTTTTTTACCAAAACATTCTAACAACACTTTCATTCTGGCCCAATGTCTAGGAAAACATTATTTCCCCTTGAATTCCAATAAACCTTCATTCAATATACAATCTTATTTGTTTGTTTGCATGATTTTTGTTTTTCAACAGTATTATGTCATAATAAACCAACAACATTGGCTCCCTTACCTTTTTTTAAGAATGCCAGCCCCCTGAAGCCCATCCTAACGTTAGCGGCGGACTGGTTTTCAGTCTCAGACAGATGTATGTCCTCGTACCAGTGGGTCGGACTGGACTTCTTCACTGACAAGTCCACAGGCTCCGTCTGCAGGGGCTGTAGAACAGAAAGGGGCTTAGTTATCTTGGGGTTGGAATCATGGGGATGGCTGGTGAACGGAAATGGGCTCATTGGAAAGGGCTCTGGTTAACTTGATGGGGGGGATCATGGGGCTGGCTGGTGAATTGAAAAGAGCTCAATGGAAAAGGGGCTGTTTAACTTGATGGGGGGATCATGGGGCCAGCTTGTGAATGAAAAGGACTCATTGGCAAAGGCTCTGTTTAATTTGAGGTGTGATCATGGGGCCAGCTGGTGAAGGGAAATGGGCTCATTGGAAAGGGCTCAGTTTTACTTGAGGGGGGG
>VMBQ01005206.1:22870-33494 GCA_007657795.1 Dreissena rostriformis
GGGGGGGTCATGGGGCCAGCTTGTGAATGGAAAAGGCTCTGTTTAACTGTAGAAGGGGGAGGGGGTAATAATGGGTCTGTATTTGTAAAGTAAAAAAGAATCCTTTATATGACTGCATATTTAATAATTATTATCATGCCAGTAGTAGATGTAAACAAAGAACATTAATTAACCACCTAAGCAATAGACTTCAAAACTAAAGGCCAGAATCTGCATATATTACTTTCAAAAACACTCCCATCAAGACTTCATTTTAAAAGGAAATGCTCATCATAAATTTTCCCTGGGCATGACAAACGCATTTTCTTCCGTATGTTGACATTAAAATGCAAGCAAACAATAAACCTCTTTCTATGCTAGACCACAATCCAATAACTACCGAACAACGTGCCATAAACATACACCGCTTTATCGTTAAACCTTGAACAAGAAAAGACATTAATTTTAAACTATGCAGACACTTGAGAAAATGCTCCCCTGCAAAGTTATTCAACCTTTTTAAATGAGTCATCCTTGTTTAAACAAGCCTCTCAACAATCAAGAGTTCTCAGTGGAGTGCAACCCATTTGGCCTCAGTTGCCAAGTTTGAATCGATTGTTGATTATTCAGGTGCTTAAATAATGATTAAATCCATTGACACAAGCCGCCACCCCACCACGCCTCCGCGATCCAGGGGGCTTCCAATATTGATTGAAGATTACACAAGTATTATACGGGTTTAGCCGGGCAATGACTAGCGATTTTTATTCAAGTACTGACTGTCCTGCAAACCGCTTTACCATGATAGGGTAGATAAGTGTAACAAAGTACAGTGAACCTACCAGTCACCTGGGACAAGTTTATTACTATTGATATGTTAAGTAAATGTTGTAATACAACTATTTTCTCTGGGCAGTTAACTTAAAACGATCCCCACAACAGAGGTTGTTAAGGTCAGTGGCATCAATTTACAACTAAGTAACTTATACCAATAGTTGGGTTTTGTACTGATCTTATGACTTGTGCTGTTTTAAATCTCTTAGTCTCAAGTGATAAATGGTTACAAACAAGAGCACTGTCGAGCGGATGCCAATGCCCTGCTGTGGGTGCAGTTTTGAATAAAAAAAAAAAAAATCTTTGACCTTGATCTTGACCTTTCACCACTGAACATGTGCAGCTCCATGAGATACACATGTATGCCAAATATCAAGTTGCTATCATCAATAATGTAAAAGAAATTGCACAAAGTCAAAGTTTTCGGACGCCCGGACGACGCAGACGGCAGACGAGCTGGCTATGACAATACCTTGGGTTTTCTTCGAAAACAGCCTAGCTAATAAAAATGCTTGTAACATTTGAGCTTGACATTGTATTGGATAATGATTTGAGACGTATAGTTTGAGATTGCATACTTTTAAAGCATATCAGACGACCTCATTTCATTCTTATCTGACACATCCAGGACCAAGTAAATTCAAACGTTCTTAAGTTTAATCTTAGTGTGAATCTTAAATATCCACATATATGCCATAATATTATTATTACAAATGGGCCCTGGGCCCATCAGTAACTCGGCCCAGAATGAAAGCTGATTATAAAGGGCCTTATTATTAAGGAAATTGAAAAAAATCTTTGTGGAAAATTCTAAATAATTTTCTTCTTTGCAGGAACTTCATAAAAGTAAGGTTTTTCGTTTTTTATTGCATGAATAACTAGTTCATATTTTATACCCGAATTTTCATGGAAACAATTAAAACCCTGTATATTCGCCATAAAATATTCCATTTGGTAAGTAATAAAAAAAATCAAGCCACAAACCACGCACAGTGGGTAGTTCAAGCATGCAGGATAAAATTGTAAAATAGCAGTTATTTTACAGTTGGGTAACTGTTCACACATCGAACAAAAACCTACAAAAGAGAGCCCATACAAAACTGACTTAAACGGTTAATGTCAATAGTGTGACTTGATACATTCTTTGCATATCTCTTTTAACAAAGAAACTTCCATGTCATGTTTACAATGCTCTTTTTGTGTGATATATAACTCAATAATGATAACGTCCCTACCAGTGACATGGCATAACCCTTGTTTCAAATCATTAAAAACTTACTTCCTCCTTATTTGAAAAAGTATATTGTCTTATACAAGGACCTTTATGATTCTTAATTAATTGAAACTTGGGTTTGTTTTTTCTTCTCAAGCAACACAAGAAAAATATTATTATTTACATTAATTACAAGATGACAGGGATGTATCATTAATTTACAAAATTCTATGAAGATTTCATGATCTTAAAAAGTGGAAAGATATTGCATGTTTTGCACTAGTCAGAATTCAGTGACTTGCATAATGTAAGCAAAAATATTTGTGTAACATTGGGAAGATTTTGACATATGATTTTTGTGGCTTGTCAGGGCTCTTTGAAATGATCAGTTTTATTTTCCAAGAACCCATAAATCTATTTTGTTCCGCCTTTTAAAAAATGATCTTAAATCTTTAAGGGCTTAGTAACTCACCATAATATTTCTTAAATGCCCCAAATTTAAAGTCCCCAATCCCAAGCCAAGAAAAAAGTAAAACAGTGAAATAAATCAATTGCAAATGCCGCTATATTATAAATAAGCCTTGCACTGAGAAAACAGGGCTACATGCATGTGTGTAAAGTATCACCCCAGATTAGCCTCCACACAGGCTAATCAGGGACTACACTTTCTGCTTTTATGGAATTGTTTGTTAAAAGGAAGTCTGTTTTCAGCAAAAATCCAGTCAAGGCGGAAAAGGTCATCATAGATAAGTCTGTGCAGACTGCACAGGCTAATCTGGGACAACTCTTTATGCTCATGCATTAAGTCCCGTTTTCCCAGAGCAAGGCTCAAATATACTTCACATCTATCAGTAGTTGTATACCACATAACAAAATTGCCAATTGGCTACAACCAACAGCTATGTATGTCAACAAGTTCTTGGCAAGCTGTATTGGAAACATTACATAGTGGTTGTAGCCTACTAGGTCAAGTGCAGAGAGAACCTAAAAGTGATTCAATGGAAAGTAAATGTCAACCAATTGACCTAGTACAAGGGTAAACCACTTGAACAATTCATTAAAACAATAGATCAGAGACATCCACAATGCAGAGTACCATAAAGAAGGCTTGGAAGAGAATGGGAGTGAGTAAAGGGTCGCCTACATTAAGGGGTTCAATTTTAAAGGCCTAATTGACATGTGTTATAATACAAGATAGGGTTTTATAGCTTTTCCTTGGCCTATGAAATGTTTTTTGATTACTCTCACTTTCAAGTCATTAAAGGCCTAATTGATATGCATCATAATACAAGATAAGGCTTTATAGCTTTGGGTTGGCCTTTACAAATATGTTTGTAGGTTATTTGGTTTATTGCTCCATCTCTCTTGATTGGGGGGATAGGCTGCTAATTTAGGGCTGTAGTTAGTGAGTGATGTACATGTTTTCAACCCACTTACTGTGAAGATCTTTGTACAAGTGTTTTATCAGTTCAAGGATGGTGTGTTTAATATTTATGGTATAATAATAACTAATGTAATGAGTTTGTAAATTGATCATATCAGGCCAATCTAGATTCTGTTACGAAACTATGATAGATAACTGCAGAAAGACTTCTTGAATAATCAAATTTATAGCTAGTTTAAACGAAATTATATTCAGAATCCTTTATAGAGGCACTTAAACAATTTTAGTTATAAATCTTCTAGAAATAAGGAAAAAAGCTGCTTTGTNTTAATTTCACTTACAATTTTGAATGTGTTGAAAAATATCTATAAATAAAACCCTTGAAAACATAAAAAATACAACCAAAATAAACCAAATAAGCCAGGTCTCATTATTAAGAGATCTCAAACATAAAAGTAAACAAACGTTATAAGGTAGATGCAGTGAACAGTTGAAACTACATGTTCACGTGTAAATCAGATTTAACTTATTTTGTGTATTTTTAACGTTATATGTTGTATGCAAAATACAATGATTTAAAGATTTTTAATTCACACCAACCATAGTCTTCATAGATAGAATGTACCCTAATTAATACCTAAAAAAAAATCTGAAACAAATTTACGAAATATGTGTATATTTGACATATTTTGTTATCTGCAAAATATATTATGTTTACAATGGAAATACAAAAATTGAATTACAGAAAAAAGAAAGAAACTAAGTCAGATGAATCCAGTATTCTTACCACTGGGTAAGGCAGCATGTATCCTATGTAAGGCACACATTTTGGGCACTGGGGGCAGAAGCCCGTCCCAAAAGGTTCATCAGCATACAGCAAACGCATTCTCAACTTCTACACAAGGCTTTTTATCCACACTCAAAAGTGGTTCCAATCGATTATTGTTTCAGTTTATTGGAATGTTGTTTTTCAACGTATTCGAAAATCATACATTATTTTGTGGTAATAAAAATATTCCAACACATTACTGTAAATATTTCATTTACAGTTCCCTCTGTAGAAACTTTTATCTCAACAAGGTTTAAATTTAGAATTGAATGTCCATCCCTCAGCTTCACTTCACCAGAATACTTTGAAAATCTACTTAAAGCTTCAACACAGATAATTTTATTTCATTTCTCTTTGCACTGAACAGTTATTATCTTCTCAAGTAGAAATTCCTGGAAATATTTTTTTATGAACAGCCAAATGTTCTGAATTCCTAGGAACACCTCTCAGACTGTGTGCAGTTTATTTCACACCCACATATTCACCAGTCTAACGGCATATACAGGTTCCACATGTGACTACAAGTTTTCCCAACTGTGAAATAAAAAATTTAGCATCTGCCTGCCACAAATGTATAAAGCAATGCACATACTGAGGTTTATATTTATCTCTAGGTTAAAGCACTAAAAATAGCTGCTCAAAAATCCACGCAACCAATACTCGTAACTGACTGCGCTAGTAGTAAAATCTGTTCCCTCACGTTTAACACACCTCTGACTGTTAAGTGTTATGTCCCACACTAAGTTTTAATCCATGGCCCACTGGGATTGGACAAAGCTTTTTGACAACTTCCTAGCAATTTAAACCAGATAAAAGCATCTGATATTTGGAGAAACGTGTCATGGTCGCAGCATGAAGATATACCTATAATATGAACCCCAAAGAACATTAAATTGTAGTCATGCTTTAAATTACTGCATGTTTTTCTGTGCAAGTAATTTATTTAATAGTATATTTAATATTTCTTAAAACATAGTTAAGGTTTTACCATCCAATGAATATTTTATGTTAGGATATAATTCATGCTATTTAACACCTTATCTGACTAAAGTTGAAACATAATTCAATAATTGTTTGTCGTGACATGAATTCAGTTTGTATAAATGTTGCTTTATCTTTACCCTCATTGTATTGTTCACAACCATGGTAATGTGTAGGAAGAACAGCCTTAGTCAACAAGGGACCCCAGAGAACAACAGAAAGGACAGTCTTAGTTAACTATGGACCTCAAATAACAATCAACAGGACAGTCTTAGTTAACTATGAACCTCAAATAACAATCAACAGGACAGTCTAAGTTAACTATGGACCTCAAAAAACAACCAACAGGACAGTCTTAGTTAACTATGGACCTAAAAGAACAATCAACAGGACAGTCTTAGTTAACTATGAACCTCAAAGAACAACCGATAGGACAGTCTTAGTCAACTACAGACCTAAAAGAACAATCAACAGGACAGTCTAAGTTAACTATGGACCTCAAATAACAACCAACAAGACAGTCTAAGTTAACTATGGACCTCAAATAACAACTGACAGGACAGTCTTAGTTAACTATGGACCTCAAAAAAACAACCGACAGGACAGGCTTAGTCAACAATGGACCTCAAAGAACAATCAACAGGACAGTCTTAGTTAAATATGGACTTCAAAGAACAATCGACAGGACAGTCTTTGAGTTAACTATGGACCTCAAAGAACAATCAACAGGACAGTCTTAGTTAACTATGAACCTCAAAGAACAACCGACAGGGCAGTCTTAGTCAACTATGGACCTCAAAGAACAATCAACAGGACAGTCTTAGTTAACTATGGACCTCAAAGAACAATCAACAGGACAGTCTTAGTTATTTATGAACCTCAAAGAACAACCGACAGGGCAGTCTTAGTCAACTACGGACCTAAAAGAACAATGAACAGGACAGTCTTAGTTAACTATGGACCTCAAAGAACAACCAATAGGACAGTCTTAGTTAACTATGGACTTCAAAGAACAACAGATAGGACAGTCTTAGTTAACTATGGACCTCAAAGAACAACAGATATGACAGTCTTAGTTAACTATGGACCTCAAAGAACAATCAACAGGACAGTCTTATATACTATGGACCTAAAAGAACAACCGATAGGACAGTCTTAGTTGACTATCAACCTCAAAGAACAATCGACAGGACAGTATTAGTTAACAATGGACCTCAAAGAACAGCTGACAGGGCAGTCTTAGTTAACTATGGAACTGTAAGAACAATCAACAGGACAGTCTTAGTTTGCTATGGACCTCAAAGAACAATCGACAGGACAGCTAAGTTAACTATAAACATCAAAGAACAACCGATAGGACAGTCTTAGTTAACTATGAACCTCAAAGAACAATCAACAGGACAGTCTTAGTTAACTATGGACCTCAATGAACAATCAACAGGACAGTCTTAGTTAACTATGGACCTCAAAGAACAATCAACAGGACAGTTTTAGTTAACTATGAACCTCAAAGAACAATTAGCAGGACAGTCTTAGATAACTATGGACCTCAAATAACAACCGACAGGACAGTCTTAGTTAACTATGGACCTCAAATAACAACTGACAGGACAGTCTTAGTTAACAATCAACCTCAAAGAACAAAAACAGGACAGTCTTAGTTAACTATGGACCTCAAATAACAACTGACAGGACAGTCTTAGTTAACTATCAACCTCAAAGAACCATCAACAGGACAGTCTTAGTTAACTATGGACCTCAAATAACAATCAGCAGGACAGTCTTAGTAAACTATGGACCTCAAAGAACAATCAACAGGACAGTCTTAGTTAACTATGGACCTCAAAGAACAATCCACAGGACAGTCTTAGTTAACTATGGACCTCACAGAACAATCAACAGGACAGTCTTAGTTAACAATGGACCTCAAAGAACAACTGACAGGGCAGTCTTAGTTAACTATGGACCTGTAAGATTAATCAACAGGACAGTCTTAGTTTGCTATGGACCTCAAAGAACAATCGACAGGACAGTCTTAGTTAACTATAAACCTCAAAGAACAACCGACTAAGGACAGTCTTAGTTAACTATGAACCTCAATGAACAATCAACAGGACAGTCTCAGTTAACTATGAACCTCAAAGAACAATCAACAGGACAGTCTTAGTTAACTATGAACCTCAAAGAACAATCAACAGGACAGTCTTAGTTAACTATGAACCTCAAAGAACAATCAACAGGACAGTCTTAGTTAACNTAAAATTAGCATTTTCTTTGTTTGTTTTTAAAAGAATACTATCAGAATAGCAAACAGTTTGGATCCTGATGAGACGCCACATTCTGTGGCGTCTCATCTGGATCCAAACTGTTTGCAAAGGCCTTCAAAATCCGGTTCCAGCGCTCAAAGGGTTAATTGTCCTGAATTTCATGGTGACGACTTATTGGAATTTTGATTCAATTGCTTGCAAAATTATGATGGAGTTTCCTCAAAAAACTCGTATCATTTACTGCAGACAAATCTACCGACCAACCAACAAACGGACAGACCCCAATATATACTGCTACCTGCAGGGCTATAACAACCCATGCAAAAGACGAAAAAATCTTGTCGGACACGAGGTCCGATAACTTTTAAAATTTGTTGGACCTCACCAGATTTTATCGGACCTCGTTCTTCTTTAACCAAAGAATAGAAAATATCATTTGTATAGTTAATTTTTATTATTATGACATCTTATTATGACGTTCACAATGTTTAACAATTCTAAATACAACAAGAGCACCGCCTAGCAGGTGCAGACCGCTCATCTATTTGTCAATGTATGAATCCAATCTGATCATAAATAGAAGTTATGGCAATTTTAGCAAAATTGTGGGGGTGTGGTCATTTATTGCATTATTTTTCAAAAATGAAAAAAAATAAAAATGGGAGGGTTGGATGGTTGGACAGTCTTTCAAAAATACAATAATATAAATAAATATTTGTGTTTTTTTAAACCATGTTTCAAAAAAANAACCAAATTTTCAATTTTCTAAATATAAAAAGGGCACATAATTCTGTCAAAATTCCAACCAGAGTTATCAAACTTTGCCTGCCCAGTCCCCTCATGATAGTTAGTAAGTGTACCAAGTTTGAATGCAATAGCTTTGATCATTTATGAGGAAAGTGGAACTAAACACAAAACTTAACCAGACGCCGACGCAGACAATCAGGTGATGACAATAGCTCATAATTTTTTTTTCAAAAAATAGATGAGCTAATAAACGAACAACAAAAACAACTCATTTTCTTCAAAAACATTACATGATTTATTTATTGTCAAGTCATATTACCATTTAGATCAACAAAAGAGAAATTTTATAAAAAGAAACACAATCTCAAAAACATCATTTGATAACCGCAAAATTCACCCACTTATCAGCAATACAATATACAATCCACAGCATCACCAGATCGGGTTACAAAATATCTAGGTAGGTGTGTTTAATCAAATGCAGCTGTTATGACAGAAAAAAACACAGTAGCATATAGAAAGAAGGCGTTTTAATACAATATATGAACCACGCTCTGTGAAACGCGGGTTAAATGCATGTGTGTAATGTGTCGTCCCAGATTAGCCTGTGATGTCTGCACAGGCTTATCAGGGACCACACTTTCCCCCTCAACTGGATTTTTGCTAAGAAGAGACTTTCTTTAAACAAAAAATATCATAAAAGTGGAGGAAAGTGTTGTCCATGATTAGCCTGTGCGGACTGCACAGGCTAACCTGGGACGACACTTTATGCACATGCATTAAACCCCCTATTCACAGAGTGTTGTTCATACTATTAAAAAGTCTAAGCCTATGTCCAAAAGGTTACTGGCCACAAGGTTTG
Organism: Dreissena rostriformis; assembly: GCA_007657795.1. Taxonomy (NCBI): domain Eukaryota; kingdom Metazoa; phylum Mollusca; class Bivalvia; order Myida; family Dreissenidae; genus Dreissena; species Dreissena rostriformis. The sequence goes on from VMBQ01005206.1 coordinate 31,967, forward strand.
GTAATCTTATAAGATTTCCTGGACTTAATTCACACTTAGTGGCCACTCAAGTACAAGTTCTTACTTGGTCTGATTTTAAATGACACAATTTAGAATTTATTTCCTGGTTCACATTTGGATTTACACTGTACTTTGCCAGAGAGTTGACTGACTTGCGGAGACTAATATAATACTGTTCTGATGGAGCAATATACAGATTTGAGGAAATAATAAACTCCAAGAAAATGGATTCTTGGAAAGAAAGACTGCACTGCGCTAATTTTTCTATCTGGCGAGATTATTTGAGAGTATGAGAGACGTCAAGAGAGAAAACCAATTGATTAATCGTATTTCTTTTTTGCATAGCTTATTGTTTTTGTAAAAATATATATTATTAATCAAAAGGATTAATTAATAAGTTCTAGTTATAGGCAGGGTTTTCCACAGGCCATTTAACGGTCCCTCCCCGGGGCGCTTGAATTTCGAAAACAGCGTCCGCGGGGCGCCTGAAAATTTTCCAATCAGTGTATATTTTTCAGTTACTGCAACTAGCCATTCTTCAGATCAAAGCGATATCGACTTCGCCGAAAATTGCGAGAGCCGATTTACGACCCTCTGTCTATTACGTCACGTATCTCTTTACCCAACTAAAGCCCGCCTAAAGGCGGAGCGTCGCTGTTTTGGAAAATCAATATTGGCCAATGAAAGCGCACGCTTTGAATGAGTGACCGCACTGAAGGCAGGCACTACCTGCAATTAAATCATGCAGACGACTCGTGACGTACATGCCACAGAAATCTTAGCCAGTTTCTTAGAAGACTGATGATGGCAACCGGCGGTAATCCTCATGGAAGTTGTGCATTTCATGCATAAAGCGTTTTAACAAATTATCGTTGAATTCATAACGCAACTGTAAATATGTTGTTGAAATCTCAAATGAGCATAATTAAATTTGTAATCCGAAACCCACTCCCGAATGTTAATGTCAACACGTTAGTAATCCGAAATACACTTCCGAAGGTAAATTTTAACTCGACGTTAACCGATTCTTGCTTCTTTGACCTTTGTCTCGGCGCGAAAAGTGTGCAGCATGTACAACGACGCGTCATTTGCATAGAAAGCGTGCGTGTATTGAGCGTTGTATAAACAAGCACACATCACATCAGGGGATTTACGCATGTTCAGTGGCAATATTTCATCAAATCTATAAATAGACACTTATGCCGAAATTTATTTGATACTTTTGATACTTTAGAAAAATGGCAAAGTTTGTTTTAAAGAAATTATTGAGAACTTATATCGTCAATATTTACCAGAAAGTGCTTTAAAAATGGAATTTACGGGATTATCGGGTAATGAATAGAAACTTGAAAAGTAGTAAGTATGCAGTAATAGAGTCGGGTTGATACGGATGTATTGGAGAATCGTTCGAGTCGGGATTTAAGTATCTATGCGGGAAAGTTTTAAAACAATTAAAAAATATATCTTTATAAATGACTTTATAGCTGGGGGTTTTCTTGAGCTGGTCATAGCACACCAAATAATGTCT